>JASDQU011026125.1:40838-56414 GCA_032191745.1 Picea mariana
ATAATCAACACCTTCAAATTAAGAGTATCCCTCTGCTACTAAACAAGCATTGCATAACTTGACATAATCAATTTCCTTATACATCTTCTTAAAAAACCATTTGCATTCAACTACCTTGCAACTCTTGCAAATGCCATGTTTGGTTATGTTCTAAGACCTTAATTTCTTCCTCCATAGCTTGCTTCCAATGAGAAGTAATCTCCTTTAAGAGCCTCTTTGGAATTTCTTGTCTCATCACCCATAAAAGATAAATAAATATAGATAAAATCATGTGTGACTCATAGCCATACTTTCTAGGATGATTTCACTCATGAAGGCTCCTTGAATTTTTCCTCTTGTCTCTCGTTGGTCATTTCTAGGCTATACATATTCATTTGGTGTTGATGTGTATTTTTATTTAGTTGGAATCCAAGATAAATCTAGACTTCACCTCATGCCTTTGGAATATCTACATCTAGCACCTATGATATCTACTTTGCTCGTCAAGATCATTAGCTTCATATTAAAAACTGTGCTCATATGGAATCACCAAATGTTGTATCTTTTCTTCTAGAATAGATTGTTGGTGTTGATCTTGACGAGATTTATCCTTCTTGAAGATCACATCCCAATTATAGCTATGTCAATGCTCAAATGGAATCCATAGCTTGTAGCCCTTAAACCTTATGAATAGCCAATAAATATGCACTTGACTACTTTATTGTTCATCTTCTTCCTATTCACCTTAGGCACATGCATGTATTACTCTATTGGCACTATTATTAATAGACTATAGGTTCAACACATGAGCCAAGAATAGTCCATTAGTGTTTTCATTTTCAATACCCTTATGGTGAAGAAATGCCAGCACCACATCTATTTGATCCACTTCCAAATCATAGGTAGTAACAATTGCCAACAACAATCTCAGATAGGACATTTTGGCTACTTGGGAGAAAGCCTCTTCATAATCAACACCTTCAAATTAAGAGTATCCCTTTGCTACTAAACAAGCATTTCATAACTTGACATAATCAATTTCCTTATACATCTTCTTAAAAAATCCTTTGCATTCAACTACCTTGCAACTCTTGCAAATGCCATGTTTGGTTATGTTCTAAGACCTTAATTTCTTCCTCCATGGCTTGCTTCCAATGAGAAGTAATCTCCTTTAATAGCCTCTTTGGAATTTCTTGGCTCATCACCCATAAAAGATAAAGAAATATAGATAAAATCGTGTGTGACTCATAGCCATACTTTCTAGGATGATTTCACTCATGAAGGCTCCTTGAATTTTTCCCCTTGTCTCTCGTTGGTAATTTCTAGGCTATACATATTCATTTGGTGTTGATGTGTATTTTCATTTAGTCAGAATCCAATATGAAGCTAGACTTCACCTCATGCCTTTGAAATATCTACATCTAGCACCTATGATATCTACTTTGCTCATCAAGATCATTAGCTTCATATTAAAAACTATGCTCATATGGAATCACCAAATGTTGTATCTTTTCTTCTAGAATAGATTGTTGGTGTTGATATTGATGAGATTTATCCTTCTTGAATATCACATCCCAATTATAGCTATGTCAATGCTCAAATGGAATCCATAGCTTGTAGCCCTTAAACTCCTTATGAATAGCCAATAAATAGGCACTTGACTACTTTATTTTCCATCTTCTTCCTATTCACCTTAGGCACATGCATTTATTACTCTATTGGAACTATTATTAATAGAATCTAGGTTCAACAGATGAGCCAACAATAGTACATTAGTGTTGTCATTTTCAATACCCTTATGGTGAAGAATTCATTCAAATACTAGTATTACCTGGTTTAACATCCCATAGAAGTCATCCAAATAATATCATTAGCATAAGAGAGCTTGAAATTGTAGAAGAGTAGTCCCCATTCAATAGATCACTTCAATCAACCATCCATAAAGTGCCAAAGCAAGTAGAATAACTATACCATAATATCACTCCTTACTCCTACAAAACTCTAAAGAAGAAATTCCAGAAGCCAGGGTAATGTTGTTTCTTTCCTAAAATATGTAACATTATTTGAGAGAGCATTAATCTGCTCCAAGGGTGGGAGAAAGGCAATGTTGTTTTGTAGTATAGCTCCTACAATGCTTGACATACAAAAACACCTTTACACCATTCATATTTTTCTAGATACCATTTACAACTCCCACTACAGTTCTTCATCCTCATCCTATATCTTGCAAAACAAATTTGTGTTACAATTACAAAACATAGCATTTGTATTGTTATGCATTTTTTGCTACTATTAAAGGTTGCCAAACAATACATTTTCTGGTGTTTCAATAAGCAACACAATGGTCTCACATCAACACTTTATCTATCATACAAGGCATCAAAATCTGAAATACCACCTTCATAAACAACCTTCAAGGCTTCAACATATGCAAGTATATATAGGAATATTCAGGCTCAAGAAAAATGCAAAACAAATACACTTTGGCCAAATTCCACAACAATCACATCCATCATGGAAACATCAACCAAAGCATCAAAGGATCGTAAAAAAAATGTTCTAAGTAACTTCCTCATTAGTCTACAACATGAAAAGGTATATACCCTATTGTCAAATCAAAATTGGGTATATTTTGAGTAACTACATGTACTCTACAACATCCGTGAAAAATATGTACATATACAAACAAGAAAAAACATCAATAGGAATCCCAAGTTAGCACAAACAACATGTCATATCAGTCTTCCTGAACTATGATACATCACAAAAAAATATGCAACAAACAAGAAGGTACCAAGGCAGTTAGCCATACAAGACAAAACACTCAAGTTAGCTTGAAAATGCAACCTACAAGCATACATATAGAATTCCAAGTTTTGCTCCTTATTAAAGATATTTTTCCATATTGCATGGTTTAAAAGAGATACYGGATCTACAATTATATGGAGCATATCAATGTCTAATATCCAAACCTTTTCAAACCTTCACTCATCCATTTTACACTTYYWCCAAACATCTCAGCCATCARACCTATCATGTATGCATTAACCSTAGCAACCATGCAACCTACATACCTCATGCATAACACTGCATCTCTCAACTCCACTCACTCCATATCATCAACCCATCCATTACCAACCATCACCATCCATTCCTATGATCTAAAAACACTAAAAATCCAAAACTATGCATGTAGCTACAGGAAGTGATAGGAAGCTACAAGAAGTAGGAAATTGCAATGATGCAAGAAGTCTCATCATAGTAACTATAAGAAATTGAAACAAAGAAACTTCCTTCAAGAAGCTACAAGAAACATCCTACAAGCTCACGGTTTAAAATTTTTAGAGTTTCAAAGCTATAGGAGCACATATAGGACCATGTTACACATCTTCAACCGATTCTTCAAACAATTCAACTGTCTAAGTATTCAAGGTGTTATATGATCCCCTATAAACCTATAGGAAGATATAGGAAATAGGGAAGCTCACTATTTTCAACTCCATTGATCAAATCAAGGACAAGAGACCCTCTACAAGCATGTAATTCTTCATCAACACCTTCAAAAAACTCCATGCATGCATATGAAGTAAGCTATAACAGGTATCTCACTCACTCTTTCTAAAACTCATTTAATTTAATTAGTCAATTGTAACCCATAATATTAGGCATGGTCAACAAAACCCAATTTCCTTCATCAACGAGGCAGGCCTCGACTCTACACATGTGGGGGGTCACTCAGTTTTCTGATGTGGTCACTAAGTGGTCGAGGTGGCAACTTCAATTGTCAAAGAGATGACAAGAAAGAGGTCATTGAAGTTGGTCAGAAATTCATAGTAAAAAAAAGGAGGCATTTATGAGAAAAGTCACATCAAATGTAAACCAAATTTTGAAATGAAGTGAAGGGTGCCTCCATCACCTAAGATCATAATCAAACTCACTATTGCATGCAAAGAATGCCAATACTTCAAACCACCAGCATGCAACAACAAACAATCTAAACGATTATGCAATAGGAGAAGTGCAAAAGGGGAGCTACAGGAATTKRTTTTGAGCTAAGATATAAGAGMATACCTCTTAYAGAATTGACATAAGTTATAAGAGTTATTTGAGARGTTAGTTATATAATATACCTCAATAAAATTTATTTTTCTTTGATATCCCCCAYATCTTGTCAAAATTTGCCTAGTTTTTKCCCTCAATTTTYTTMAGAAGAMYRTGTGTGCATAAGARTTTCTTATAKAMTCTAGAACACTCCTARGTYMTCCAAATACATGTTGCTACATCATTTTYYCCCTAAATATTRCTATAGGATGTCACCCTAGCTATTATGCTTCACCCATAGAGTTTGTCTTCACCAATTTTTCTACAGTTTTGTCCTCAAAAGTACTAGAAGGGATTGAATTGGAGAAAAAATGTTCTCCTTCAACCACCATTCACCATATATACAAGTCATCTCTTTGCTTATTTAAGAATATTTGATAAGTGGTAGGTTTAGGCTTGGATCTCCAAGATTTTTTCTTTCCTCAGACCCTACCTTCTTGGAATTTCTACAATTATTTTGTGTTTTGAACCTAAATATGAACACGCTTGCTATAGGAAATTCTATCCTAACACTCTAAAAGAATTTTTTTTTTTTTAACATTGATTAATACCCTATAAACCCCAGATTCCTCTATTCTAGCAATTGCATTTCAGCTACAACTTGTCTATGTTTTCATCTATCCTCGGCTCTTGTTGAATTCATCTTGTACCCCTTACTCTCATTTTTATTCTCTTCATATAAATAACCCGGGGAGGCCAAGATCTAGGTTGTTTTGTATTCTTTGTTGCATTAGTCTTCTATGCTAATGGAGTTACCCTTGTACACAACCTTATAGGATACACAAAGAAGGAATTCAAAGTGAACTATGGGGGGTAGTTTCAACAAGAGGGAGCCTAGAAATACCTCTATGGTTATGCTATGGAAAGATGAACTATTAGAGTGCCTTGGGAAGAATTTGTGACCATGGATAAAGAGAAATTTTTGGGCTCCCAACAAATTTTCAAGGAGCATGCTGCCTAGTCTAGAAATATATACAAGGAGGAAAAAGAAAGTTGGGAAGGTAGAGGCCTCCAAGAGAAAACAATCCCAGAAAAGGTTAAAGGTGGAAGATGAAGATAAAGAATTTGTTTCCACCTTAATAAATATGTGGACCCTGGAAATTAGTCCTTTGAAAATCAAGGATGATGACACTGGTGAGACAAATTTATTTCCATCCTTTGCATGATTCCTTTTCTCCACTGTACTTCCCACAACTATATAAGGAGATGTCAAAGAGTTTGTAGTATGGTGTTCCCACAAATTGGACTGACTTGACACATATAATAATGGTTGCAATTGAACTCCCACCTAGGGGGGGGGAATAAAAAAACTCATTTAGTCACTCTGTTTTTCTTTCAATAGGAAAATATGCAAATCATTGGAAGATCATGCAGAAGGAGAAGCTCAGTGTACAATTGCCAATCATTCCAGGGTAACAAATATATTTACATTGGTGCATATTGGAAATTGTAACATTACACTCTAATATGAAGAAAATGTATGTTTCTTATCATTGTTCCATGTATGCATGTTCAGTTGTTTTTGTTAGTTCTATGTATTTTAGATTGGGTAAAAAGATAAATTTGTATTACAATGATATTTTCCATCCTGTAAGCCACATGATATAGGGGGACTTACACATTACTTTGTTACTAGGGGGACTTACACATTACACATTATATTATGTCTTTCAGCTACATGCAAATTAAATGGATTTACCCCACAATCTAACTCATTCTTTGGGGAAGAACCAATTTCCCTATTCAAGATGTCTTCATTTTTATCTGGTTTGGACAGTTCTTTGTTATCTAAAGAAGACATAAAACAATTCTCTGGAGACTCTGAATTTAGAAATTGCATCTGTGCAGTCTCATGGTTAGTTTCATAAAATTTACCAAAAACTGGCAATTCACAATTGATATTATTTTCACTGACAAAATATTCTCTCTCACACTTGTCGCATTCTCAATCTGTCATGTCATGAAGATACAAAGAACATATCTCATCTAGATGATGATGTCTTAAGTGGATAGTAACACTCTCTAACAAATGAACCAGCATAAACCTGTTTAGTTTTGGAAAATTGACGACAAAAGAAGGAATAACATCCCTAAATTCATTCAATCCCTGGAGTATGGAAAAGTGAATGACTGGAAGCATATGTCTCATGACATCGTTGTTGGGTGCAATTACTTGTCCGAGGCTAAAATATGATAGGCGCCTAATTCTCGAACAACCTTGAAAGAGAAGCATGTTTTGTAAGAAGAGGCTCCATATAAGTCCAGGATTCATTGAAGCCTGTTGAGATTCTCTACCTAGTCTACTTTCCCTGCAATCCCAAGAATCAATATTTTTTGTTCCATTGGAGTTTCCCTAGGAAGATATGGAATCATTGGAGGCTTTTCCCCCTTGGTCTTCACTCTCCTCTTATGTTCCATCTTGCACTGCCATACTCTTAAAAATGGCATTATCAAAATCTAGACCATACTCTAAATGAGTAAGAGCATTGTCCAATTCTGAGAAATCTCCAGATTTAGTAGCCATGAACATGAATTTCTCTACAAAAGCACCAATCTTTGCATAACGCATGTAGTGGGCCCATGATGCTGGCTCATCCTTGGGCCGTCCCACCCTCACAATAAGTGTTTGCATCTCTTGAAACTCTTTCACCATTGAGTATGTCTTTTTTAATTTCTCTTCATAAGTGGAATAATTATTAGGACAAACTATGGACAAAGAATATATGCACACTGCATGTCTGTAAAAGGCTCGGGACACAACCATGCATTGTACTAGAGATTTACAATCACAAATGGCATGAAATATCATCTGAATCACATCTTCAGGAAGATGATCAAACAAATCTAGTTGTGTGTCTTCCATCTTCACTGTAACTCTACAAGACATTCAATAAAATGTAAGTGAGATCATCAATCAACTCTTGCAAGAAGAGTATGAAAAATATCCATCTGAATTTTTTAAGTTGAACACCGAAATTCCACTTTAAACTCTCCATCAAAAATAGGCAAAGATACACATACCTAATACTATATGGTATAAACAGGGAAAAAATAGGTAAAATTCTGGTAAGGGTTATTTCCTGGATACAAATGGATCAACCCCCATTTGTAATGACAAAATGAACTAATTTCCCCCCAATGAATAAGATTTGTGTGCAAAAGCTTATGTCCATTCTTCAGACAAGAAGAGTGTCCTTCCTTGATCCATCTGGTAATGGATGTTAGCTCATATGTTTTCCCTACAGAAACAATGACTGGTTCTCTCATCAAGTCAAGTGAGATGGGACATCTGAAATCATCTGGAATAATAAGGGAATCCTTGGACTTTGTTCTATAAATTCGGCCTTCCCACGATGGTTGTAGGTGTGCATCAAATCCCATGTTTGTAACCCCAAATAGGACAAACTTGCAATAGTGCATGAAGCCAACAAAGCTATTAATAATTGAAACATTTTGATCTGCACCTAGCTTGTTCTCATTTCCCATCTCTTCCTCCAACAAGTCTATCTCTCTTCGACAATAACTTGCATTTTTCAGAAGCAAATCATCCAAAATATTTCTGAGTTTAGATTCATTAGGGGTCACCTCCTTCTCAAACTCATCAAGAACAGAAAGAACATTTATGTGGAGCTTCTCTTCAGAAACATCAATGAAAAGCTTAGTTCTTTTGGCCTGATTGTGAACCAAGTCAATTTTCTCCTTAAACTCGTTTGAGACATCCATCAATCTCAAGGGAAGTACATCCAATGCAGTAGCCATGGAAAGTTTTAGAACATTAAATTTGTTTGATATTTCTTCAGTTTGCATGACCAACCAAATACAACTTGCATCGTCGCTATAGTCCTCCAACAAATATTTTTTCTTCTGCAAAATCACATATAGTTCTCTAAAGCATAACAATGCAGAGGGAAGCAATGGAACCCCCATATCTTTGACTTCTTCAAAAAGCATAGCCAAAACCTTAATTTTTCATGTAATGCATATTGCATTTCTCCTCTGGCATCCTCTAGGCTTCTCATAACATATTACTTGTTCGGCAAGAGGAAGTAGAGCGTGTAATAAAGAGACAACATAAGTGTCCACTGTAGGTACAAATACAAGACTTTTTAAAGCTCTTCTTTTACGAAGCGATGGAGGGTTGTTGCATTTAAGATGTGCTTCTTTAAAGTACAATGTTGATCAGAATGTGAAAATAGTACACCTTGTGTAATCTAGTCAGCATACATGCACATCTGGTGGAACTTTTATATTAAGAATCTAGGAAAAACTTGAAACTTAGAGTAATTTTGATAAAATATGTTGAATTCACTCATCTAGAAGGAAACAAGGAAGCTCCATATATAGACCAATATGTTGGAGGATCTCAAAGAAATAAACCATTCACTTGCATAATCAAATACTTGTATCTTCCAAGCAACAAACTAGTGACATAAATTTAAGTTGGGTTCAAGAACCTAGTGCTGCTCTGTTTTCTACCCACTAAGATCAAATACTTTAGGTGACAGAAAAAACAAGTAACTTCTCACATCATATGTACAACTTGAATTGCAGAAAACAGAGTATCCAACAAGTAATTGTTTGAGAAGATTTACCACAACCAAATATTCCATTTAGACAAGAATGCAATTAGAGTTTATGATTATAATCTCCTGAATAATTAAAGGTTCCAACCATAATACTATGAAGAAGAGGGTCAAGGTTCAGGTCACGGAAAAACGTATGTTATAGATTAACAAAAACCAATCCAAGAGAAAATTCACCAATGGCACTGCATGGAGATACTACAAGGTAGTTTCATTGGCCACTTTTTTGGATTGTACAATTACAGCTAGTGTTCTTGCATCCTCCAAATAGGAGTATTATATTCACATGCATTCACAAACTATGGATTGATAAACAAGCCACATTAAGAAAACAATTCCACACAGTAGTGTCAGGTTTTATTGGAATCTTATTAACAAAATATTTTGCTTCATCCAAATGCCCAACATGGTAAAAAATGTCCATCATACAAATGTAATTCCTCATGGAAAACTTCAATGCAACAACAATATAACAAAGACTTAAAAGAACTGATAAATGAATGTAGTAATGATTTAAATTAAAAACAATGTTGCTCCCTATTTAATCTCTAGTGCAAAGCTACTATTGAGAAATCCAAGCTACATAATGCACCACCGAGCCCTAGAATAAACCACAATGCCATACCTAGAAAGAGAGTATAGATTTTAGAAATTGAAACAAAATGCAGAACTTCACCACCACATGTTTCTATAGTGATGCAAGATACAACCTCAGGAATATGATGCTTTCAAAACTAGAGCTACAGTTCTTCAGATCCAAGGCCCTGCTCCTTCAGAACTAGATTCATAACATCATATTAGTTAGCCTAATGTTCTTTCCTCCAGTTGTTATGTCGTTAGTTAGAAACTAGATTTTGGAGAAGCATCCCATAGTTCATGTTGAATTATTTTGGTAAAGGAACTAAGCAAGTAGGACTTTGCATTATCAAAGACTCCACCTCTGTACTTTGATCCATGGAGAAGACTATTTCTAGGAATCTATAAGCACAGGCAACAAACAAAACAATTTAGAATTACTCAGTGTGGAAATGGAAAATAAATATTCTTCCAGTGAAATATTTTATAACTGGATTTTAAATTTTATAAGCACCATAAAACTATGAATAAGTCATTTAAAAAGAATTAAAACAACTATTGATACCTATGTTATAGTGGTTGACTAGTGAGGTTAACAGAGAGAGAATATAATGACAGCTCCATATCGAATAGAGTTTCATATCGAGATAAGTATGAATAAGTGTGCCCTTTTTTCCTTTTATAACCAGATCATGATTGTACTATGAAATTTCAGGAGATAGAGAGGATCGCCAAAGGGATACAAGTATATGATAGATATAACAACAAAAAAAGGTGGTTGGGGTTGGGGGGGTGTTGTCCAGGGTATTTTTGGCAATGACTGTGTTGTCCAGGGTATTTTTGGCAATGATTATGGGATAAGAAGGCATATTAATTTCAGACATGTCATCTTCACAGATCTAACTTGGAGGCATTGTTCCAACTTGTTTTCTCAAAAATGGTCATTTTGGTGGATTTACATTGGCAACAAGGGATTCTTCAGTCATTTTTCTTGTGCACAAGATGGTTTTTCTTACTTCTTCCATAATATATCAACTACAGAGTCCAACACCTTTTATAGCAAGTCAAAGGCAACTCAAACTTTTCCTTTCACCTCTTTCCTCGGTCATTTATTTCCAACATATTCTATAGGTCTAACAACATATTCTATATTCAATTGGCGGTATCTATCTTTGATATTGTTTTCAAACTAGGATCAGCATGTACCAATGCACCTATAGATTTGATACTGTTTACATAATGCACTTCATCTTGAGTTTTGTGTCCATATCTTGGCAGCCCATCTTTCTTTTCACATGCATCTCAATCGATAGAAGTCTGGAGACCTGTAGATTGTTATACATGGAGAAATCCGAAGCACCCAAGGTTCCTAATCTTGATATTCTTAATCAGAAGCTTTCAGTTGTGCCACTAGTGTTTCTCATATTCTATGAAGTTTCAGGTGGACCTTTTGGTGTTAAAGATTCTGTGAGAGTTGGGGGTCCTCTTCTAGATATTTTAGGCTATCTCATTTTTCCATTGATATGTAGTGTGCCGGAGGCTCTTGTGACCGTTGAAATGGCTACAATGTTCCCTGAGAATAGTGGTTATGTTGGGTGGATTTCTGCAGCATTTGGCCCATCCTGAGAATTCCAACTAGGGTGGTGGAAATGGCTTAGTGGAGTTCTTGGTAATTGTATATATCATGTATTATTCTTGAACTATCTCAAATCACTTGTTCCAATAGTGGGTAGCAGGTTTTCGAGAATCATGGCCATTTTGGCACTCACCATTGCACTGAGCTATCTGAATTACAGGGGTCTGACAGTTGTTGGTTGGGCTGCAGCTTGTCTGGGAATTTTTACTCTTCTTCCCTTCTATGTTATGATGATAGTTGCAATACCAAGGCTTAAGCCTTCCAGATGGCTAGAGATTGATATGAAAAACATTGACTGGAATGTTTTTCTCAATATTCTATTCTGGAATATGAATTACTGGGACAAGATAAGCACACTTGTAGGGGAGGTAGAGAATCCAAGGCAAATTATCCCAAAATTCTTGTTGTTCGCAGTAATTCTTGTTGTAGGTACCTACTTGATCCCCCTCCTGTCAGTCGTTGGTGCAATAGAAGTTGTTAGAGACAATTGGAATGATGGCTACTTTGCAGAATATGCCTACCTTTTAGGTGGGGCATCGTTCCAGTGATGGATAGTAGCAACAACTGGTTTGTCAAACATGAGTTTGTTTGAGGCAGAAATGAGTAGTAATTCTTTTTTTCTTCTTGGAATGGGAGAAACATGTATGCTTCCTACAGTGTTTGCGATCAGATCAAGATGTGGAAATCCTCTTCTGGGCATTCTGTTCTCGTCTGCAGGTGTACTTTTACTATCATCATTGATTTTTCAAGATCTTGTAGCAGCTTAGAATTATCTGTATTGCTTTGGTATGTTTTCAGATCTTGCTGCCTTTATATGGTTAAGAATCAAGGAGTCAGGAATTTCTCACCCCTATAAAGTTCCTCTTGGAACTGTTGGAGTTATTATTATCTGCCTACTACCTTCATTACTATTGGTTTTGGTTGTAGCAATTTCTTTCTTTAAAGTGATGGTTGTCAGCATCATTGCTGTTTTAATTGGGTTTGTACTGCGGGCATGTTTTGTGTTTGTGAAGAAGAATAAATGGGTGAACTTTGTGACAGTTTCAGAGTTTCCATGTGCTCATTGTGATTTAATAGTGTCTGATGCAAAAGTTGGGTTTCTTTCAACTGAGAGTACCTAAAATCTTCTGATAGAGTACATGAATTTTTTAGATTCTTTCTCATTGCAGAGGAGGGTGAAGAATTGGTGTATTGATCTTAGAGGAGTTTGACTGTCTCTAAATAACATATGACAAACGTTTCATAAGCTAGAATCCTTAGAACTCACAGGAACCTTGGGGGCTTGAATAATACTGTAGAGAGATGGACACGACCTCCAGTGAGGGGTAATCTTATGCTTATTTTTGTCTAAGGTAGATGCATGGTGAATCTGATTCTAAATCAGTCATGTTCTTGCAAGAAATTAATTCTCTATTTTGGTGATGTTAAGTATTATATCTGAAATAGTTGAGACTGGTGTTTGTCATGTGTTTCTGCAAAATCTTAGGACTTCTTTAATGTTGTTCATTCACTGATATAATTTTATCAACATTTAACTCTGAATAATGGGTAATTTGTTCTTATTTTGGAGGGGAAGAAAATTATCACCATTGGTTCAAGTTTGTTCACCTTTTCCTGATTTTTTCTGTATACATGGTAGCAAGTGATTCAATCTTAAGAAGTTCATTGATCTAACTTGTTCAACCCAGAAACATTTAGTTGAGATTTTGTTTAACTTACCAATCTCTATGAACTTTGGAAGTATTGATGTATGTACTTGAAAATTATTAAAATTGAACCATGGGTAGCAGCACGAAACATTGATCTAGTCGTTCTCTTGTCCTGGATTTATAGTTAAATAGACATTTTATTCTTAGAATTTTGCAAGTATATGATTTAAAGGACCATTTGTTAGCTTGTGCAAGTTAGTTTATCTGCTTTGAGACACATAGGCTCTATGCCCTGAGACATACTCAATAGGTTTGTACCACTGTTAACCTCTAATGATTTCAAGGAACCCATTGACCTTATGGTTGGTAAGAGGAGGTTCATTGAAGAACTAGGAACACCTTGCTTAGGCAAGCAAATAGATAAAATCTTAGTTTATAGAGATAATATCTATCACTCTCCGAGATTTTTGGAAAAGAGGAATGAAGCCCTCGCATCCCGACTAGTTCTGTGTGTTCGAGTGTTTGAGGAAGCCAGAATGGCAGTTGAGGAACCAATCCTTCTTCTAAATTCTTCGCTTTTTTATATTGAAATGTCTCCATCTTCTTTAATGCCCGTAGAAAAAAAAACACACTTAGCAAAACAAATAATTATGCCGAAAGGCGTACTTAGGCCAAAAGTATTACACCTATTGATAATGGGTACATTTAATAGGTTTTTAGTGCTTAATCAGTTTTGTATGGACAAGATTAAATATTGATGGAATATTCTTAGTCGTCCCAAGAAATCAATCAATGGTTGTGATTTCAACCACTAACTTCTTCACTATTATAAAGACATCCGTTTACATGTTTATATTTTTACTTTTACTTGATCATATTTAAAATTTACTATGGTGGCTAGTTGATTACCACCTGAGTGATTAGCTTTTTCATTTTCTAGGCTGTGCTAGTTTTAGAAAAGTCGACTTTCTTTGCTGGAAAGAAGTTAAAATTAAAGGTTTAAGTGCCAATCACTTTCGAAGGCATTTGATTGCTATTACATAACTTTTTCCTTAACATGAAGAAGGTAAAGATGAGGTTATACTTTAGTGGCCCTTAACCCTAAAGAACAAATTGCAAGTTAGGTTTTGAACTCTATGTAATATTTTTTATTTTTTCACTTAAAGAGAGTTACTTGAAAGAGTAATCTATGGTATTAAAAACATAAAACTACTCTACTAGCTGAAAGGATGAATTTATAATGTCAAAAGGATGAATTTATAATGTCAGTAATATCCAAAAGACACAAACTTTGTAAGAGAGACTACAAACTTTGTGAGGAATCTCACACTTATATAAATACTTTTATAATATCATATATTTATAAAACCTAATTTATATAAATAGTTTTATAAGACCTAATTTATATAAATACTTTTATAATTAATATGAATACTTCTACATGAGATTTATATGATTTCAAATCAAATTTATATAAATACTTTTATAATTATTATGAATACTTTTACACGAGAACCAATTAATATGAATACTTTTACATGAGACCAAATTTATATGAATATTTTTATATGAGATCAAATCTTAAGAATAGGTGACTTTTTCCATGAGATATCTATGCATATTTGAACTTCATATTTGGTCTTTATAATCCTAACCTCCATAAAAGAGACTAGTCACATGAACGTGGGATATTTTATTCAATTTTTTCAATAAAAGAAGGCAAATTAGCATCCTTTTAAGTCCTCATTTCTATTTTTAATTAAAAAAAAAATACACATGTGGAGAGTAGCAAGTAGCTCAATTATAGAAAGAAGTTATCATTTCAATGCATCATTATCCCATACTTTTGACATAGTTTGGGGTGTTAAGCATGCTATTTCAATCTCCCATATTGCACTCTCTTAAAAAATAATATATGAATTTAATAAATTTTATCTAAAGACTTATGTTAATTTTAAAAGTTTAATTAAAAACTTGAGCTAATCTAAAAAGTTGTTGAGAATAAATAGTCAAGAAATTAAGATAGATTTAAACCATAGAGTATGTCAATAATCCATATTCATTTACATGATTGGAATGCCAATTTTAAAAAATTCATCTAAAAACTTGAGTCAATCTAAAAAATTGTTGAGAATAAATAATCAAGAAACTAAGATAGATCTAAACCATAGAGTATTCCAATCATCCATATTAATTTGCATGATTGGAGATGAAGCAAAAAGACAAAATTCAAGATGTCTACATTTAGAACTCAAAGTATATCTAAGTCTCATGTTCAAATGAAACCTTCATAAATTACTCAGGATTAAATATATACGATAAGTTCAAACCTAATTTCTATAAATAAGGACAAAAGTTTCTTTGGAAAGTCCATGCAACTCACAATATAGTTTCTTTGTCGGGATTTTCAACTTCTGCTCCTGTAATAGATGTTTGTATTCAAAGCACACAAAGTTTTCCATTCAATTTTTATGTCGCAAGTAAAATTTTAGGAATTTTAGTAATCATGTCTGATACCTTCTTCAAATGGCCAACAACCATCATATATGATCTCCACCATTAAAAATGGTTTGATATCTTCTTCAAATGGCCAACAACCATCCTATCCTATTGGAAAACATTGATTACTCGTGGTAATCGGTTTTGACCCCATGCAATAAATGACGTAGCTAGAAGTTTTCGACATGTTATAGATAGATCATTTCCAGAACCTTCATGATGGTTATGTCTAGATGATTCTCAATATTTCTATAGTTCTTTCTGGAGAAGTAACCATGTATAAATAAACATGTTTGGTGGATCAATAGATGCATACAAGTTCTTAGAGTCATAAGGTGTGTGCACAAAGTTGGTGGATGAAAAAGTAGCAATGGGGTGAGCAAGAACGCATGCATGTTTCTAGGAATGCCCATGCGTTCCTGATGTGATAGGTTCGAAAAACCTCGAACCTCCACTCAGCACACCACATAGGCACATTCCCAGAAATGCATGCACATTCTCAAGAATGTGTGCGTGTTCCTAACAAACACATGTTCAAGAATGCACACACATT
>JASDQU011026125.1:56514-77988 GCA_032191745.1 Picea mariana
CTCCCTCCCTTTGTCCGTCCTTCCCTTTGTTTCTCTCTCTCTCTCTCTCACTCTCTCCCTCTCCCTCTTCTTTCCTCTCTCTCATTTACCCTCTCTACCTTCCCCTCTATCTATTTACCTCTCTCTCCATGTCTCCCTCTAACTCCCTGTCTCCTCCCATCCATATCTCACACTTTCTCTCTCTCCCCCCCTCCCTCTTTCCCTCTTTGTACCCCTCCCTCTCTATCTCCCTCTTGCTCACTCGATCTCTTTCTCCCAATTTCCCCTCTCTCCCTTGTTAATTTTAGAGCTACTATTAAGTTATTTTCAATTTACTAGACAATAATAGCATAAGCAGGATCACTGAAAGAAACACAATCAAAAGGTACACAAGATTTATCCTGGGAAACCCTCATGGGGGAGAAAACCAAACAAAAACTTCCTTGATATATATTTCCAATACAATGCCAAGATAATAAACCAAACACTAGAGAATATCCAAAAAATTCACCAAGACTTCATAATGTTTTGTATTTTAGTAAAAGATTCACTGTGATTTTACAAGATTTTATAATTCAGTGAAAGATTCGCCAGGATCTTACAAGATTTTATAATCCATTGAAAGATTCACCAAGATTTTACAAGATTATATAATTGACTAAAAGATTCACCAAAAAATTATATATACATATTATATTATTGATAAAATAGCCTTCAATTTTTCCTATATATCATGGGGATTCACCCATTTATTATACATATAAATTTAGGGGGGGTTCTTAAAATCACCCCGGAGGCCAATATACAAAAAAATAAAATTGTATTAAGTATGGGAAGAAAAAATTAAGTGGCCATAATAACATATAGTCATCAACAAAAGAATAAAGATGTTACATGGAAAAAATGAGTAGCCATAAAAACAAGTAGTCATCAACAAAAAGAAACAAGTATGTCACATATGGAAAATGTAGCAATAATACAAATGCCTAAAACATGTAATAACTCTTACAAGTTATTCACGAATTAAATATTTGGTTATTGGGCCCAATAACCATGCTCTCTAGGTTTTCTGTTTGAGTGAGTATTTCTCTTCTTAATGTTATGAAGAGGCATTGGAAAGCTCTATGCTCCCACCAGAGATAGACAAGGTTTCAATTTAACAAACATGAATTTTAGAATGGTTTATTGGGATCACTCCATACTATTTCCATATTGTCAGCACGAGATGGAGACAACCAATATTTTATGAATAAATCCTTTGACTACCCCATGATAAGACTTAAGTAGAGTTATTTTCACTTCTTCTTTGTCAAATATAGAGTGACACTAACATTTTAATGTTACAAAAGAAACGAGGTTTCTTGTGTGGGGCATAAAATTCTGATCTCCAAATATCCACATAGAAACATTTTCCAATTTGCTCAGTTAACCTCCACACTACCCAACCCATTGTTTGTTACAATATGGTTTTTAGTTGGTGTATGTTAGATGGGATTATTCCCTTCAAAGGATGGGATTCAACCCATTTGGTTTGATTGGAAATGGGAATTATCCCCTAGATCAAATTGCCAATATGTTCCTGAATCGCTTGAGGAGGCGAGTTGCAACTTGCCATAAAACACTAACTAGGCATCAGATAGACGGATCGTCAGTTGCATTGGACTCAAGACATAATATTATAGCTACAAAGACCCCTCCTGATCTAGATTTATGAGTGGAAAAAAATAAATAACATATTGAACACAATAACACAGAGATATGGAGAACAAAAAAATATATCCAGTGAAAAATAACTTCTATTGAAAAAATAAAATAGGCTGAAACTGTAAAAATGCAAAATTGAAAACAGCTTGCTCGAATGGTGGTAGTTATCTCTGAGAAGAGATGTGGCTGCTAAGTACATTCGTCTAAGCATAATGATTAAAATGAGGCTGCAGAGGCCTTTTTAACACTACTCATGAATTCCAAAACCCTAGACATCCAAAAACCTAACCCTAGGATATGAAATGCCAAACGTTATGTGGCCTCCGATGGGTAAGTTGGTACCTCAAATTCCCGGGGTCATAATGTTTTCATGCGAACTTTGTTTTAGGTGCGTGATAGCCCATTGGAAAGGTATTTTATAGAACTACACATTATGTTGTCAAACTCTGACTTGGTCTACAGTTTGACTATGCCAAGACAAAAAAACACTATTTAGGGCCCCAAAACGACCCTAGAAGTACAAAACGAGGTATTGACATGAAAACGTCCAAAATAATCCAGTAGGAATAGGTGGGAGGACACTAATATCCACCTGGATTTTTTGTAAGGCTTCAGGATAGATCCAAAAGTGCATAACCCACAATTACAAAGAAAATCTCATCATTACAGAGAAACATGTTGAACTAAAAACTGTCAAGAGGACCCAGTTGGCATAGGTTGGTGGCCACCAATATCCACCTGGATCGATCCTCCCCCCTTAGGAATAAATGGTCTCCATTCCATTGAGTGGCCCCATAAGGTGAGGAAATATCTGCTGAATTCGGCCTCGAGTGAGCCACTTGCCTTGGTGCAAGATATGCCCTGCCTTGACAACCCAATAGAGTTGGATCCTCTGCTGGTGCATTCTCTTGAACTGTATGTCCACTATATGATCAGTTGATGTTTGTTCCATGTAGTCAGGGTTGATCTATGTTGGTGTCAATTGTTCTATGATATTTGAGATGTCCAATAATAGTGGAAAATATGGTCGGAGGAGGTCTACATTGAACACTGGGTGCAAGCCAACGAAGGGGGGAGTGTTGAACTCAAAAGCATTGTCACCCACAACCTTGGTGATAATGTAAGGCTCATAGAAAAGTGGATGGAGATTTTGATGGGGTCCTGTAAGGCATTCTTTATGTAAATGTAACTAGACCTTGTCTTCCACCTAAAATTTGTGTGGTACTCAGTGTTCATCATGACGCTGCTTGTACTTAGCATTGGATTTCTGCAAAATATCATGGACATGTTGGTGGATGTGCTGAATATGCTGAATATGCTAAATATTCTTCCTATGTGGTTGCAAGAGGTAGTACAACATCAATGAGACCTAAGGGTTGGAATCCTAGCCCCACCTGAAATGGGTTATGGTTAGTGGAGATATGGAGAGCCTTGTTGTATATATGTTGAACACGAGGAAGACTCTCATCCCATGTATGTGGATTCTTAGAGTTATACATGCACAGGATGTGCACAATAATTCGATTAAAAACCTCTATTTGGCTATCAGTTTGGGGGTGGAAGGCAGTGGATTTAGTGAGCTTGGTGTCCAACAGTGACCAGAGAATTGACAAAAATATGTTGAGAAGCATGTTGTCCTGATCTGAGATGATGGTCTGTGGTATCCCAAAATGGACCCACACCCATTCAAAGAATAGGTTGGCAATATCTGTCTCTATGATGCTCTTCTTCCAGGTTGTGAGAATGACCATATTCAAAAACTGATCAACCACCAAAAACACATAATCATTGCCTTGATTGGTGGATAGAAGGCCAAACATGTAATCCATTGATATGGATTCCCAAGGCCTCTTGGGAGTAGGAAGAGGGGTGTATAATCCTTGCTTCTTGATGGTTGGTTTGGAAATGGAACAGGAAGTGCAAGATTTGATATACTTGTTGATGTCCTGTCAAATTTTTGGCCAATAAAAATGTTTATGTAGAACGACCACAATTTTCTCCATGCAAAAATTTCCTTCCATCCAACTGTATTGAGCCTCCCAAATCAAATTTTTATGATCACTTGTAGGAACACAGAGGTGGCCTAGATGGCATAGCAGTCCATCTTAAATGTGAAAATCAGTGACATTCACACATGTACCCAAGAGCTGATAGGTGGTGGCAAGGTCAGAATCACGTTGATAAAGTTGGGGCCACTCAAATGCCTCATGCACATAGGAATGGAGCATGATTGTGAGTGAAGAAACAGGTGGTCAACTGAGGAAATCAACGTCAATATTTGTGCTCCCTGTCTTATACTTGATGTCAATATGGAATTTCTTTAGGTATGTGGACCATTTTTTATGGAGGTCCTTCTGCAACCTCCCCTATGTCTGTATGAACCACAAAGGCTTGTGATTAGTGTGGATTATCGTCTCCTTTCCTAGAATGTAATGTTTCCATTGATGACAGACTTGCACAATGGAACACATTTCCTTTTCATAGTTGGGGTATTTCCAGATGGTATCTAAGAGTGTCTCACTACTGTATGTTGTTGGATGATTGTTCCGAGTGAGAAATGCACCTACAACATAGTCAGATGCATCAGTCTAAATATTCAATGGTTGTTACAGATTGGGTAACGAGAGTACTGGAGCTAAGCATAAGGGATACTTCAGATCATCAAATCCTCATTTTTGTGTCTTCCCCTTGCAAAATTTTCCTTGCCACTGCCCTTGGTCACTTGTTTGAGGGCCCATGCAATATGGGAGAATCCCAACACGAACCATTGGTAGAAGTTGGCAATTATTCCAAAGAAGTTCCGAAGCTCGATTAGTGTGGTCAGGGCTGGCCAATCACAAATGATGTGGATCTTATTTGGATCCAAATGTACCCCATTCTCATCAATAATGTAGCCCAAGTATTGGACCTTGTTCATGCCAAAGGATCATTTTTCCAAGTTGGCATGTAGCTTGTGTTGTCACGGAGTTCTCAAAACCTGTTGAATATGTTGCATGTGCTCATCCCAAGTTCTACTAAATATGAGGATGTCATCCAAATATACCACCACAAATATTTTGTGAAAGGTATCAATACAACATCCATCAATATCATGAAATTTGTTGGTTCATTTGTTAAGCTAAAGGGCATGACTAGCCTTTTGAAGAGACCTTCTTTAGATTTGAAAGTTTCCTTCCATACATTAGTTGGTTCGATGAGAACCTGGTGGTAGCCATAATTTAGGTCAATATTGTTGAAGAACATTTTCCCCTTGAGTTGGTCAAGAAGGTCATCAATTTAGGGAATTGAGTACAGGTTCCTGACTATGAATTTGTTTAATGCTCTGTAATCAATGCAAAGCTTCCAGGTCCCATCTTTCTTCTACACCAGTACAATCGGGATTCCAAAAGGGGAGGATATAGGTCGGAGGTGCCCCTTTTGAAGAAACTCTTGGATATAACACTTGATTTCGTCATTTTCCATCAACGAGCGATGATAGACTAGTCCTTTAGGTAGAGGTGCATCGGGGGTTAGATAAATTGGATGCTTGACTTGGAAATGTGTTGGTACCCCAGTGGGTGAGGATAATATTTCTTTGTACTCTTCCATGATCCCTTCCACTTGCTTCTGTTGCAAATAGAGGCTCTGTTTAGAGGTCACAGATGTGGTAATGACCTTCTTCTTACGGCGAGCACGGATCACAAAGAAGACAAACTTCTTGGTCTGTGAAATGATCTTACTGCATTACTTAGCAATGATGAAAGAAATCATGATAGGCAGCACTACCTATGGTATCCTGTACAATTTTCTACCCAAAGTAATAATAACACTGCGGGGTATAGACTCATACACAACATGTCACTTCCACAAATATGGTTGGCCTAAAAGAACATCACATAATTCAAGGGGATAAATATCACATAATACCTCATCTTTGAAGGGGTTGATTTCATAGGGTAGGTGACACCTTTGGTTGATGCGAAGATATATTCCTTGACGAAGCCAACTGATGGTGTAGGGATGCGGGTGCAGTGTTATCAGCAGGTCTAATCGCTTGATGACTTCTACTGAGATCAGGTTCTTATGACTGTCATTATAGACAATGAAATGAAGAAGATCCCACTTTACCCACATATGTGGGTGAAATAGGCGTTCCCATTCCTCTGGTTCTTCTATTTCGCTTGGCTGGACTTTTGTGGTAGAGACAATGGAACTGGGTTCGACATCGATAATCTGCTTCCCTCCTTATGGATTTCATTTGGAGTCAAAATATACCTCTTACTTGAAAGCTTTCAGCTCGGCCACGAGTGACTACTTGGAGTGACATTCTTCGGTGTTGTGCTAAGGGATTTTATGGTATTCACACCACTTTCCCATGTCCTTCTTTGACTTCTCATTACCCTTCTTGCCACTTGGTTTGTGGCTTGGACTAGTTTTCTTGAGAGTGGCCTCCATGTTTTGTGGTTTGGGGTCGTCTTTTCCCTACTTCGGCTATGAGGAGTTTTCAGATCCAAACTCTCACCTCTTCTGCATAAATTTCTTCTCGATCTTGAGTGCATATCTAATAGCTACACCTAATGATGCGATGTCCAGAAAATCCATTTCTGTTTGAATTTATCTATGTAGAAAATCATGATATTTTAGCACCAGATGTCGCTCCGAGTATTTGATACCTGATTTGGTGCACAGGGTATGGAAAATATTGGTAAAATATAGTACTGTCTGGTCCCTTTCTTGATGCAGCATGGTCCATCTTGTGTATTGGTATTTGTAGCTTCCAATAAGGCAGTATTGTTCTTTAATGGCATCCCTAAAGGAATCCCATGTGGGGGAGACCAAAAATATTGTAGATTCCTCTGTGGCCCTTTTCTTAGAGTAAGTATCCCACTAGTCCTTAACATGGGGAACGACCTTGAGGAGTGCAAAAGTAATCTTTTCCCCATCGAAAAAATTCGTGGACTGAAAAATACCCTTTGAGAAGATTCAACCATTTAACTACAACATCCACATCTATCAATCCTTCAAATAATGGAATATCAAAATTTACTTGTACCTTGAAGGGGGTTGTGTGGTCGCTTTATGAAGATGCATCTCCTATGGGTAGGCGCTGAAGGATCTGTGTAAAGTTGTCCATCATTTTGTTCCTTTGTTGCACAAGGGATTCCTCAAGAAATTGTTTAAAAGGATCTCCTACTCCATAATATTTCTTCTCGTCCCCCAATGTGAGTTGTTGTCGAACTCGGCGTGACCGATATTGCAAAATCTCGATGGACTCGAGTCCCAACTTCTTGTACCCAGAACTTGTCGGGGACATGCACAAAGAAAAACAAATGAAGAGCAAACTGCTCTAATACCACTGATCCAGATTTATGAGAGGAAAGAAATCAATAATAGATTGAACACAATAACAAAAAAATATGGAGAAAAACAACAGATATCCAGTGAACAATAACTTCTATTGAATAAATAAAACAGGTTGAAACTGTAAAACTGAAGAACTGAAAACAACTTGCTCGAATGGTGGTAGCTATGTCTGAGAAGAGATGTGGCTTCTACACACATTCTTTTGAGAAGAATAATTACAATGAGGCTCCAACGACCTTTTTAGCATTACTCATGAATTCCAAAACCATAGACATCCAAAAACATATACCTAGGAGATGAAACAACAAAAGTTACATGATTCTCTATGGGTAAGTTGGTACCTCAACTTCCTGGGGTTGTAACTTTTTCATACGAACTTCATTTTAGGCGTGTGATAGCCCGTTGGAAAGGTATTTTTGAGAACTACACATTATGCCATAAAAATTTGACTTCATATAAAGTTTGATTGTGGCAAGCCAAACAACACTTTGTTTAGGGCCCCAAAATGGCCCTAGAAGTACAAAAATGTGTATTGACATGAAAAATTCCAAAATAAGCTAGTTGGAATAGGTGGGCGACCACTAGTATCCACCTGGATGCTGTGTAAGGCTTCAAGATAGCCCTAGAAGTGTAGAACCCACAATTACAAAGAAAATATCATCATTATAGAGAAACTTGTTGAACTTAAAAATGTCAAGAGGAGATAGTTGGAATAGGTGGGTGGACACCAATATCCACCTGGATCACTTCCCCTATGATTTCATTTCCTGGAAAATAATTTGTTCGAGGATCTTTAAAATTAGGGTTTTTCTTACTAAGGAACAATGCAATTTTTGAACTAGGGATGGATTTTGAAGAACATTATGTCGGATGATTGTGGGTAGTGTGGTCAAGTGAACCTTGACCAAACACACTTGTAGGATCTTACAAAATCTTACAAAACTTGGTTATTTCGTTCGGTTTGGATTTTATGCCCCAAACCAAATTGTCAATATGTCTCTGAATGGCTTTAGGAGGCAAGTTTCAACTCACCATAAAATACTAAATGATCCTAAAATAGAAGAACATTTAGTTTCATTGGATTCATGGCACTGGATTATAGCTAGGGGGACCCCTCCCCTATGATTTTGTTGCCCAAAAAATATTTTGTTCAAGGATCTTCAAAACTATGTTTTTTTTTTTTTTTGTAAATAAAAAAGTATTGTATTACCTTAGGCTAGAAAAAATTACACATGTCTAAGTGTACACTATATATTGCCACATGTTCTTCCACAATAGTGGAAACTAGAACATGTGGGAAATATTGTTCAAAGAACAAAATAGGAAATCTATCTTAGAAAACATGGGGACTTGCCACATGTTCTACCACAAGCATGGAAACCAGAACATGGGGTAGACTGAGTGCCCCGACCAACTAATGAACCAGAACCAGAGTTTGAATTTCGCAAAAAATGTATCACTAAAACCAGAGAAAAAAAGATTAATGGGACTAGACATGAGGCGAACTAGGGAATCCATCCCGATGAACTTTGAAGGAAAATGGTTGGCAGTAAATCGGGCATCCACTTTTGACAGGATCACTTGACAGGGAGTCGTACAGGACGTCCAAGCACTTTTTGAGGGTGTTTTGGTTATGAAACTTCTCTACCAAATCCTTGCACATCTCGAAGATCAATACTAGGTGGTCTTTTGTGAGCCTGCAAGAGCTGGGAGCCGGGTGAGCATGCTCTTTTGTGTCGTCTTCATTCCAACATTCATCCCAGTTTATTTCGGGGTCCTCATCCTTAGAAACGACATAATTCTTACCAGGGCCCTCCTTCTGAAGAGGGACTTCCTCTTCAACCATGCATCTTGTCTCGATTGGATCTGGAAAAATCGTAGGAGTGATGGTACCTATGGTCGGTCGTTGTTCCGAGGTGATCTTCGACAAATTTGGCAGAATTTCCTCCCAGTTGGGAGGAATCTCCTCTACCATCGGAAAACCTCCATGAATACGTTATGTGTTTTATGGATGGAGCTCCATTTGAGCCGCCTCATACCAATTCTGATCAAAGTAGGGTGAGCAGTCTAAAATACCACTTGGGAGGGGAGCGAGAGAGGCTGGTCCTGGGAATTTGTGCCTTTTGAACTGGTTGTAATAGGCTATCCCACACTGGGATTTACCTCTCTCACGTGGCATGGATAGGAAAAGCGTAGGGGAATTAAATCAACATTGGGGTCGTCAGAGATGTGAGAGAGAGATGGAGGACAAAATGCTAAGGCATTGCAAGTGCAGAGAATAACAAGCAGAATGAGACGGTGAACTGAAGCTAAATGCTAAAAATAATACCCTCGTAGGATGAAATTAGCATGAGGATGGAGTATTTCATGGCTCTGGCTTCCATGATTTCTTGATTAATGGGAATTTCTTGTATTATACTAGTTTGAAGGAGATGAACCCGAGTCTCCATTAAGACCCAATGCACTGAGCTTTGGCAAAAATGAATGCTAGGCATATCGAATGGATAGGGGAGGAGGGTGGAGGTAAGGGGCCTTAACTACCCTCGTATCCTCCACAGTGGTTGACATGTACGTACCATGTGTCACCTCATCCGGGGGTTCGAAACTAGGGTTTTTATTAGTAAGACATAATGCAATTTATGAACTAGGGGTCGATTTTGAATAACAATATGTCAGGGGATTATGGGTAGATTGTTCAAAAATGCCTTGGAAAAACATACTTGTGAGAGAATACAAAACTCATGTATGCCGCTCGGTTTGTATTTTGTGTCGTGTTGACGATTGAATCTGTTAGGAACGAAACGACAACCTCACGAGGACATTAGTCCCCCTTTGTTTTTAGAGAGGTGGTACTCCTCCTCTTAGGCTAAAAGATATATATGTGATATCTTGGATTAGGAGAAAGCTAGTCATCAAAACCTAAATCTTTATTGCTTGAGATCGTGAAATAAAATGGTTCTTCAATAACTTGAATACAATCTTTATGTGCAGCGAAAGTCTTTTTACAATAAGAAAATATTGAAGGAGGGCTTCAACATCAGAATTAAATTGTGATCAACATCACACACAATCTTCTTAATAATATATAAATACATCCATATCTTATTCATATGAGAGAATTATTTGATCAACTCAAATAATTTTAAGAGAGTACTGCAATCAATATCAAAAGAGAATTTGATAGGTCAACCTCAAATACCTCATACTTAAAACTCAAAGTTACAAGATACAGTCAAGATCAACCCCGAAGCAATTCTTTGTGGAGTTATATTCATGAAATATGTTCTTCATTACAAAATATTTGAAAGCCATGTATGTGGCTGCAAATACTCCATGATTATATAAAAAAATATCTTATAAGAATATAAGAAGAACACTCAACAACTCATCCTTGTGCCTAACTCTGATATTCAAGCATAAAACTATGAGAAGTGGTGTAGAAGAATATATAAAATAAAATGTAGAAGATGGAGATTTATTTATTTTGATCAGAATATTGATTGTGTATCCATGGATGTACCTTATTCTTCCTTTGATATTATGCCCTACCTCTTTGACAACACTGATTCTTGGCCCTTTGATGAAGCCTCTCTTTTCTTTTTAAGGAGATATTTTCTAACTACCTCAGCAGTTAGGGCTTTCTTCCTCTCTTGAAATTATCGTACAAGTTTCTTCTTGAAAAATTTCATTTAATTAATGATTCATTAATTCCTCATTAATGAATTCACATCATTAATATAAGTATATTGTAAATGGTTCCCTCTCCTTTTTTAATAAAGGTTTTAATTAAACTTTTATTTTTACAATTTAATTAATTTCTCATTAAAACAGGACGAATGTAATTTAATTTTATGGAAGTGAAAACCAAATTTTAAACCATTTAAACCACTTTTGATGTGCTGTTCATCACCTCATATTTCCAATGATCTAAATTTTGTGCAAATCCATCGCTCAGATCTCAAGATATGAGCCTGTGAAGTTGAGTTGTCATGCAGACCCATTAAAAATGCAATTGAATGATAATTTAATTTATGAGAAAAAAATATCAAATTTCAGAACTTTAAGCCTATAACACCATCCTCTACATCGAAATACCTTTCCAATGGTATACATTTTTCTGAAAAACGGAGGTCAGGAACTCAAGATATAGCCTTTGCAAGATTGTGACTCAACCAACGTCGATCAAGTTTGATAGGTAAATGTGGACCCTTGATTTAATTTTGACCTCCTTTGTTGAATTTCGAATTTTCTTCATTATTATTATCCCACATGTACGAGAATAAAAGATTCTTAGAGGTATAGAATGTTAAGTGTAACATACACTTGACAAGAAATAAAGAAGAGAGAAGATTATGGAGCTTGGAGGATTTGATCCTTGGAAAATTGTTAAATATAATAATAATTTTTCATGCCTAGTCAACCACCAATATGCCCAGTCAGCAATGATGAGTCACCCAACCAAGTTTTTCCACATTTCATCACTCGATAGGCCATCAATCTTCCATATGTCATCCAATAAAATCATGCCATGTGTCACCTTTTGTATGTTGCCACATGTTGCCATTGATTAGTTGTCATGTGGCACCATCCATTTAACTGCCATGTGTCACTTGGAGATGTTCCTCATAGAACTTAGGATAGGAAAAATATTATTAAAAGAATATGGTGGGTTCGTCAGTTTACATGAATGCATAGGTAGGTGAGGAAATCATCGCAGACCCGCTGTAATACATAGTAAGAAATGGGTGTGAAAATTTCTAAGTGTAGCTGAAGTGAAGAGGAGATGTAAATAGTAGTAAAAAGAAATTGTAAGAAGGTGGCATAATTCAAAGTGAATTGTGAGGGTAGCAGAGATAAAACATACCCCTAAGAAATAAGGAAAATGGAAATGAAATTGAACGTGGAAAGGAATAAGAAAAAATAGTTAAGTGTAGAAAGAGGTAATGGGAATATGAAGGTAATGAGATAATGGGAAAATGACTAAGTATAAAATGAAGGAATGAGTAGAGGTGAAGGGAAAGGGGGTGATAGAACATGTCACTTAGAACATTTTTCATATTTCTTCTTCTAATACCTCCATTAGACTTCTAGACAAAAGTATGTGTATCTTGGTCATGGAGACTCGTATTTTGATTCCGCGAAATGCATGGCGAAGCTGATACCAATGGCTATACAATGAACATATAATAGCTCAAAAATATTCATCTTCCAATATCATTTTTTTATCAATCCAAGAGCAAGAAAATATAGATGACCAAATTTTGGTCAACATGCCCCTAGACCAAATTGTGAATATGTCCCTGAATGGGTTGAGGAGGTGAGTTGTGAATTGAAATAAAACACTATCCGAGTCTCATATGTATGAATCGCCAGTTTCATTGGACTTGGAGAACCATATTATAGCTATGGGGTCCACTCTCCTATGATTCTGTAGCCTGAAAAATAGTTTGTTCAAGGATCTTCAAAACTATGATTTTTCTCAGTAAGGCATAATGCAATTTTTGAACTAGGGGTCCATTTTAAAGAACACCATGTTGGGCGATTGTGGGTAGTGTGGTCACATGGGACTTGGAAAAACACACTTGTAGGAGCTTATGAAACTCTTTTATACTACTCTCTTTGGAATATCATATGGGCCTTGGCCAAACACACTTGCGGGAGCTTAGGAAACTCATTTATGTTGCTCCCTTTGGATCTTATGCCCCCGAACCAAATTGTCAATATGTTCCTGAATGACTTGAAGAGGCGAGTTGCAACTCTCCATAAAAATCTAACTAGAAATTGGATAGAGGAACCATTAGTTATGTTGGAATCTTGACATTGGATTACATCTAGGGGTACCCCTCCCCTATGATTCTGTTTCCCAAAAATGGTTTGTTGGAGGATCTATGGAACTAGGGGTTAACTCAATGAGGCACAATACAATTTATGAACTAAGGGTTGATTTTGAAAAACATTATATCAGGAAATTGTGGGTAGTGTGGTCACATGGGCATTGGACAAACACACTTACAGGAGCTTACAAAACTCACTTATGCCACTAAGTTTGTATTTTATGCCCCCCGACCAAATTGTCAATATGACCCTGAATGACTTGAGGAGGCGAATTGCAACTTTCCATAGAAATATAATCTGGACTTCGATGGAAAAACCATCAGTTGCATTGGACTCATGACACTAGATTACAGCTAGGGGTACCCTTCCCCTATCCTTCCATTTCCTGAAAAATGGTTTATTGGAGGATCTATGGAACTAGGGTTTCTCTTAGTGAGGCATAATTCAATTTTTGAACTAAGGGTTTATTTTGAAGAATGTTGTGTCAGGTGATTAAGGATAGTGTGGTCATGTGGGCCTTGGAAAAACACAATTATGGGAGATTAAGGAACTCAATTATGCCACTTTGTTTGGATTTTATGCCCTTGAATGTAATTGCCAATATGTCCTTGAATGGCTTGAGGAGGCAAGTTGCAACTCGCCATAAAACACTAATAGAGCCTCGAATGGATGAACCATAAATTGCAATGGACTTGGGGAACCACGATTAAAACTAGGGGGACCCTTCCCTATGATTTAGTTTCCTAGAAAATAGTGTGTTCGAGGATCTACGAAACTAGGGTTTTACTCAGTAAGGTATAGTGCAATTTATGAACTAGGGGTCAATTTTGAAGAACACTATGTCGAGAAATTGTGGGTAGCATGGTCACATGGACCTTGGCTAAACACACTTTTGGGAGCTTACGAAACTTGATTATGCTGCTATATTTGGATTTTATGCCCCCAGACCAAATTGTCAATATGTTCATGAATGGCTTGAGGAGGCGAGTTAAAAATCCCCATGAAACTCTAATCATGCATGATATGGAAGAAACTATAGTTGAGTTGGACTCCTAACACTAGATTACAACTATGGGTACCCCTCACCTATGATTCCATTGCTTGGAAAATGGTTTGTTGGAGGATCTCTAGAACTAGGGTTTTGCTCAATGAGACACAATGCAATTTATGAACTAAGGGTCGGTTTTCAAGAACACAGTGTCGGGAAATTTTTGGCAACGTGGTCACATGGGACTTTTCCAAACACACTTGTGAGATCTTACAAAAATTAGTTGTGCTTCTCAATTTGTATTTTATTGCCCCAGACCAAATTGTCAATATGTCCCTGAATGGCTCAAGGAGGCGAGTTGCAACTCATCATAAAACTATAACCAAGCCTTTGATGGATGATCCTTCAGTTGTGGTCGACTCATGAAACTGGATTACAACTAGGGTTACCCATCCTGTGTGATTATATTGGCTGAAAATTGGTTTTTTGGAGGATTTATAGAACTAGGGTTTTGCTTAGTGAGGCACAATGAAATTTTTGAACTAGGGTTCGATTTTGAAGAACACTATGTGGGGAAATTGTGGGTAGTATGGTCATGTAGACCTTGGGAAAACACACTTGATATATCTTACATAACGCAGTTGTTCCACTTCATTTGGATTTTATGTGCACATACCAAATTGTCAATATGTCTTTGAATGGTTTGAGGAGATGAGTTGCAACTCACCATAAAACTCTAATTGTGCCTTCGATAGATGAACCATCAGTTACATTGGACTCTGACACCATATTATATCTATGGATACCCCTCCCCTATGATTTTGTTACTTAGAAAATGGTTTGTTTGAGGATATCCAAAACTAGGGTTTTGCTTAGGGAGGCACAATGTAATTTCTGAACTAAGGGTCAATTTTGAAGATCATATCATGTTATGTGTCCTTATTTTCTTATCTTGTTTTATCATTATGGATATTCTTTGTTCACTTTTTTGGGTGATATTGTGGATTCTTTTCTTATTTTGGTGGATGTTTCATGAAACTAGGGTTTCTTCATGCATAACAACTTGGTCTAGTAAGTGGACTTTTCCAAGTATTTATGTTTTCTTCATGGTATTTAAGTAAATTATCTATTAAAGTGGTAATAAGTGCATGTTATCTTGTTTCCATGTATAATTCTTGACAAAAACCCTAATGAAGGAATAAGACAATTTGAACTAGGTTTACAATTGGATTGTCTTAGGGTTTTGATCTTCAAGTCTTCTCTTTCCTTTAGCCTCCATTGAAGGTGTTGTATTGACTCCATGTGCCCAACAATTCAATACAACACTAGTATTTATCATTTGCAAGTGATATAAAACCCTAGTTTATCTCTCCTTCTAATGATTTACATTAATTAATTATACAAGGAAAAAATAAACAAATCTTATCCCTTAAAAATGTGAAAAGTGTCTTAAACATAATCTACTAGATTCCTTACAAATAAGATATCTTAAAAACATAGATTCCTTACGAATCATCTTAGTTGTGTCATGTTTCAAAATCACACTACATTGGGTTGGTGTGACTGCTCATAGACATTTTTTACAAGACATTTCAAATTGAAGTACGAATGATTAAGGAGGTAATTTGAAATCAATGTATCTTCTATATAATTCTATTCATATACAAATAGACATTTCATCTATTCACATTAGAGTGACCCCATAGTCTCCATATAACATGATAGAATCAAACCACGTTCATATCCCATAGACAAACCTAAAAGTCCAAAATAAGTATATGTAGGAAAGAAAATTCCCCCCAAAATCCCAAAAATAAAAGCAAAGCAAGTTGCTAAAAACTTATAACAATAATCTCTCAATAGTCCAAAAATTTTATAGTCTTCAAAATTTTGAAATAAAAAACATTGTAAGCTAGACATAAACCCCATATACACCTTCTTAAAATGTAACCGTTATATAACTAGAAGAAAGAAGTAATCTTGCATAATAGTCAATGTGGGATTTAGTTTCCATGCGATCATTAGTTTAAATATAATTTTGACACCTCAACTCTTCTCAAAGTCATATACAAGGAATTAAATTAATTTGTTCCTTAAATGCATAAATCATTTTCATGTATAAGCCTTCTCAATCATCTTGACAACATTTTGATGAAAACTGATGATAAGATGTTTGATATATTGTAGATTGACAGTCATTGATCCTTCTATGAAGCTTTCTTTGATCCTCCTTTGAATGTTAAATGTGGTCCCCCCTACTGTAACTTTGTTGAGGCCTATAGGTTATCTCTTTTCATTGTCTTTCTAAGGATTATTTGGTGGGTCTACCATCAATTCATGTTGTGGGTAATTTTGAGTGTGATTTCTTCTTGATACTTGTATCATTACAACTCCACACATGATTCCATGGGTTGAACTTTTATGTGGTTACCTTATTGAACACCCTCATCTGTTAAAGGACCCTACATTCATCAAAATCAAGAAAACAAACATTGTAGTTCATAAAACACGTGCCATGAAGTGTGTGTGTGTGTGTGTGTGTTCAACATGGTCTCATTTATACATTTAAAAAAAAAACACACATCATTCCCAATATAGAAATCAATGACAAGTGCCCAAACATAGAAACGTTCCATATGGTCCCCTTGATACAAAATGGAAATCATTAACCAATTCCACCCTCATCACTATCAGGGGGATCCCATAACTCATTTTTTCTTCTCTTACTAGAAGAATCATCTTGAGTGGTTTTATTCCTAGGTGTGGTTTGTCTCTCCAAATACTGGACAAAGAAACAACATTCTTATCAGTTTTTTTCCACAATGAATTAACAGAATTACAAAATGATACTTTGTAATTCAATATAAGACAACTCACAGGATGTTACCCTCTTCTGTGGCCCTAATATCTCAATGATTCCACCCTACAATGGTTACAAGGATCAAAGCATGAAATTTAAACAAAAATGCATAAAATAAATTCCATTTATGATACACAAAAATTCATCAATAAATGATTTCACCATGAATGACTCAGGAAACAGTGGAGAGTTTCTAGCAGGTGGAGATATTTGTTGTACAACTTGCTCCAAGGAAACATCTACTACGATAGCCTCAATGAATGGCATATTTTGGTCTGCAACAAATACGATTGGTGGGTCATGTATGGGTGCATCAATTGTGAATGCATCAGATGGAAAAGGTGGTGGTGGTGGGTGGCATATGGGTGCATTCACTATGGATGGATGAGATGGAAAATATGGTGGGGGTGGGTAGCGTACATGTGCATCCATTGTGAATGGATGAGATGGAAAATATGGTTGGGGTGGGTGGCGTATGGGTGCATTCAATGTAGATGGATGTGATTGAAAAGGTGATGGGAGTGGGTCGCCTGCAGGTGAAACCACTATGGTTGGATGGGATAGGAAAGATGGTGGGGGTGAGTGGAGATAAACCCTCATGGCTTGTACAAGGGATGGTAAAACTATTGGGGTGGAAATAGGTATCCCAAGAGCCGAGGTAGGGTGGAAAAGGACCACACTATCCCTGTATAAGGGGAAAAACGATGGGTGGAATGTTGGTAGTGGTGGTGAATGAAAGGGTGTTGGTACATATGACCCAACGGTGGATGAACCAACCTGAATACATATTTATAACTTTTTTATTAGTACAAAAATGTAAATTTCAACCAAAAAAATATAACAAATTTCACATTTAAATGAGATTTAACTCAAAACATGATAACTGTGAAGGTGGTGACTTGTCCATTACAAGTGGACATGGCTCATTACTGTATGGTACCACAACCTGTAGAAACATAAGAACATTATATTTGAGTATGATAGATAATAAACAAATCATTGTGGTGAATTTATCGAAGGTGACACATACCTGTGTATGTGGTACATCAAATGAGAAGGCTACCTCTACTGCTACATCAATGGTGGAAATCGACACTAATTCATCTACCAACATAGAGGGTCTGCTATAGGGGCATAAAAACTGAAAAACATCATAAAATAAGATATGGAAAGAAATACACACACACACACATATAATCATGAAGAACATAAATATGATCAAGATACTAAAATCCTCCATGAAACTCTCATGTCCACTGGCCCATAACAATTATGCTCAAAACTGGAGCATATATGAGGCCCACATGAACACCTACTATGTCCATGTGTCGTCTATCGACTGCACTCTACTGCGGGGATTGAAGATCCAAACCCTCTGCCAACATCACCAGTAAGAACATCTTGCTGAGATAGTGCTACAAAAATCCCATATTGTGCCAGGATCCAAGTCAATGTTGATATCAATAATTTTTTTTCCATGATGCCTTTTATGATGGGAATATGTTGAGCAGGGGGCTTAGGATTTTTCCTAGGAGGACGAGGAACTAGCATTGTGTTACTCCTATAATTCTCTTTGTCCTGTGCAGACCCACGACCCACGACCCATAATTTCCCGAGGAAATGTAGAGGCACATGTTTGTTATTGCAGGGAGGTTTGTCAAACACCATAAACCATGATCCATCTATCCATACAATTGAACTTAAATTGTTGGTGGATTTTGAGGTTCCGATCTAGGATCAATGAACAATGAAATCAATTCTGTTTTTGTAATATTCAAGTCTCTCACTTGTTTTTTATCAATGTCAGTCCGGTAATACTCAAACATCCTAGCTCTTTATTTAGAAATACTATTGTAGGATCCAATGAGGTGACAAATTAAAATTGGCTAGGCTCTCGTGTACTCTTTAAGTCTTGGACAATTGATTTGAGAGACATAAACCCTTCATCAATTTTTATGTTTATGTTTGTTAGTTGTAGGTTGGGGTTTTGTGTCCCTTCCTATGGTTGTCTCTGATTTTGGTTGTGTCCGGGTTCCATCTTAACTATTTTGTTGCAATTTCATGATGGAGTTTATATAAATTACCCTTATTTTGTAAGTTACTTAGAAAATTACAACAAACAATAAATTAAATAGTTTAGGAAATGAAAAAAACAAGAAATTAAATGGGACTAAATACTCAACTTACCTCTAAGACGACATTATGATCCTTTGGAAACTTTGTCAACAAATTACCTCCCTTAAATTCACTCAATGCTTTGCAAAAAACATGGTGTGGTGGTCGAATGGGACAAAATACATGGTCGTAGGGCTTTTTAATCGGTTCCAACTAGAGTGTGTGCATGTTCCTAAGAACACACATGTGTTATTAGGAAACTGCACGCATTCTTTCCAACGATCCTATGTCTCATCATGGATGGACATTCAGGGTTTGTTGAACTTGTCACATCAGGAACACATGCATTTTTGTAGGAATGGGCATGCCCCTCTATGGAAAATAACATCGAAGTTGAAAATGATACCAAATCAAGAGTTCTTGTCTCTCTGATTCCAATCATTTGTGGTTCTTAGGTCTTGGTCAATGATTAGAAAACACAACTCATGATTGGAAAAGAATGTATTCATTTGAATCTTTGAAATGTCAAAATTTTATTGACCATTAAATCTCACCATTACTTGATTCTCTATAAATGTTATTATAAAATATTGAATCTACCACAACTCTCATTGAATGTGCAACCCTTCAACGAGATTTAAAATCTACAATAATTAAAGGATTTTTTTTTTGATCCATGGTATCATCAGACATGTATTTCCGCACAGGTATATGTGTCTAGACGTGTGGAAATAATCCAAAGCCTTCTATCCTTGAATTTTCTTTAATTAAAGGAATTATTAAAGTAAAACACTTTTAATTAGTAAGTTGAGTTTAATTTAGGGAAGTGATTTAATTAACATTAGTGAATTAAATAATAGTTGTTGAACTCAAGTGAGTTGAGAAGTAATCTCAACCGTAAATCACTTTGTAGATTAGGGTTAGGTAATAACTCAATCTTATAAACATGACACATGTAGATTGATCGAGAGAGATTGATTTGACAAAGAGAGTATTGGATCATGAATGCATATGATTCAAAGAGATCTTGGATAGGTGGAGAAGGACTTCCATCTAGAGATCTAGGACATAGAAAGAGAGAGAACATCCATACAATAGAAGGATCAACCACTACGGATCATTCATGTATTCTGGAACAAGTCGCACAATTAGCATGAGTTTCAGTGTTATAGTCATGTAAATAGCGCAGAATAATGCGGGTATTAGAGTAACAATCATGTTGTTTCTGTATAGGATCATACAATAGGTTTGGTAGCAGATCAACGAGTTAGGTTTTGATGTACTTTGTCTCTTTTCTATTTGGGCCATTTTCCTAGTAAGGGATCCCTTGTAGGATTTGAATTTATTTGAATGATAAGCTTAGTTGATGGGTAGAATATCTATGTGTCTTGTGCATGAGATTTTTGGTTTCCATTATTGCTTCCGCTATCTTTATTTGAGTTGAATATTCCAAAAATATTTTTTTGTTTTGTATGCTACTAATTCTATTTGCAGTTAGGAAATCACTAGATAACAAGATACTCAGGTTCCATAGTAAGGATTCCAACCTAGTATCAGATTCATTTCTCTGAGAGGAATCTAGATCTTAGATTTATGCAGCCCCCCTACTCTCCCTCAGGCTAAGCGACCTCCTGGTCAAGGATCTTCGATTCTCCAAGCCAAATCGGCTCTATGAAACCTTGATGGTCTCACTTTGTAATTAAATATAGGTCCTTTTGAATTTTGGTGTAGGTTCTATGATACCTGTAACCTCTTCCGTCGTGCTTCCAAAATATCAAATTTCAGGCGCTAGCTCCTTTTCCATTAGCCCCTTCCTACATATGACCTCAAGCTATGTCCTCATGTAAGAAAATGATTGTGGGGATGCCAAGAGTGGGTTGAGATCACACCTCTTTTCTCCCCACAATTAACTACCAATTGCCACGTGTCCCTTTAGCAATACCGTGGTTTCGACTACGGCCCGCTCTCATATTTTTAAAGTTCGAGCACTTTTTGTCCCCGCAATTCAACGTGACCATTGACCTTGTGATCTAGGGCAGTGCCTCTTGACCGACGACTGAGATCTGCCTCCTTCCCTTCCTTCTCTCTGGAGCAAGCGTTCTCAGATTCTTATGATCTATGGACACGTGTTCCTTTCAAATCAATGGCCGTGATTTTCTTCAGCAATACAGGCTTCAGAGTTTTCAACTCTCTACATTCACTTTCTCCTGGAATGCTTTCATCCGGAGTTTGAAATCTATCGACACGTATCTCCTGCAGATCGAAAACTATGATTCACTTCGGGCCTTCACCCAGAGTCCACGGATTTCTATCACGTTTTCTTCTGAATCATATGGCTATACTTTACTTCGGACCTTCACCGAGAGTCCATGGATCTCTGCCATGTGTCCTTCTGAATCAGACGGCTACGATTCACTTCAGATCTTTACCCTAAGTCCATGCATTTCTGCCGCATGTCCTTCTAAATCTAATGGCTATGATTCATATAGGATATTCGAGCTTCAGGAGTTTAAACTCTTGTACACTCACCTTATGAGCATTTTCACTCGAAGTCGATGATTTGTCGACACGTGTCTCACATGGATCGGCGATCGTGAATCACTTCAGCTCTTCAATATTTGGAAGTTTCAACTCCCGTCCACTCACCGAG
>JASDQU011026126.1:10189-25110 GCA_032191745.1 Picea mariana
TTCCACCAAATGTTCTTGTTTCCAATGCTCTTGTGACATTTCATCATCTATTACAACATATTTCATATGAATATATTGGCTAAAATATACTTGTGCATTTGGTGGAGGCTCCTCAATTTCAATTTCAAACTTGTTGCATGAAGAATCCTCATATGGAGTATATGAGAAGATGAAAGTTTGCACTTGAAAATCAAAATTCTCATTTTTATTTTCATCTATATGGATAGAAGAAATTTTTTCCATTCTTTGATTAGATTTTTCTTCCAAATAATTCAGTTTATTGTCTTGTTTCCATATGGGAGAGGGTGGGTGGGAAAAAAAATTGAAAGAATCAGAAAGGACATATGAGTGTATTCTTGGGATGAACATTTCAGAAAATGAGGTTTCCAACACATCCCAACTGGTAATGGTCCCAAGAAACAACAAATAGTGCCATTCAAGAGAATCCCCACACACAGTTTGTAAAAATAATTGACATGTAACATTGTTCTCAGTTACATTGAAAACATCACATGTGATTTTGAATTTAAACAAGTGTTACTCTGCATCCTCTGAAGTATTCCCAAAAAATGTAGAAATTTTTTAAATAAGAATATTAAGCATCTGAAAATCAACTTCTGGTAGATTTAAAGGGGTTCTATGAAATTGCATCCTTCTTTGGATAATTCTTTGTTTTTATGAGTCTTGTAAAGCCATTATTGGTATTGGTGAAGAAGGAAAAGTAGCGTCACAACATGAATGAAGTTCTTTAGTGGAGTCGCTATGAGGATTTTCTTGAGTTTCTTGAATCTTTCCAATAGATTTGTTAGAGTATTTAAGAGTTTTTTCAATGGAATCACCAAAGAATTCATTCTATGAAATCTTTGATGGTTCTTGGCTCATTTTGAGATCATTCCAATATCTTTGGCCATTCTTTTTATAAATCCAGTGCATTAGGACACACAATAGTCTTCTTGAATCTTCTTTTTGAAACTTTGAAACATGGATATTCTCGTTCTTCAATCATATCTGAGACAAAACCTCATATATCTTGAAAATAAACACTTCCCTAGAAGAGTCGCCAAAATGTTGATGTAAAATACTATTTTACGGTCTTACGGTCAACCTCATGAGGATATGAATCCCCCTGCATTTTTAGAGAGGTGGTACCCCTCTTGTTCTTATAATTCCAAGAAAATAAAATGAAACAAAATAAAATATTAGAAGGACCAGACTTTGTATTTACATTTGCATTCAAGGAAAACCAACACCTGAGATTTGGGACCAGGTGTTTTAAAAGAAACTCATATGTATAATATTTACAATGTGAATAGATAAGATGCTTACAAAATATAAAGGATTGATATATCCATCATAACATTCATCAAAATATTTAACAATGCCAAAAATAGAGAGAATAGAAATTGAACCGCAAATAAAAGAGAGCTCTAAATTATCATTCCATAAAGAACAAAAAATATTATGATAGATAAAACATTGGGTAACTCAAACTTCTAATTAAAGTCTTTGATATTACACTAATGTAATATCCCAAGTTGCTCTCTTGGAGTCTCAAAAATAATAATGAGTCTTTAAATACAAAGGTAAAAGTATTTAAATAAAATAAATACATTCTCCCTTCAAAGAGGACTGGGATTGGGCTCATGCAAACAATAAAATGAAAACACCTGGAAGATAAGAGAAGGAAAAACAAGAATTATCCTGAATCCCTCAAAATACCGAGAAGACAAAGGCAAGAAGATAAAAGACTGTAGCATAAATGGATAGAATAAAAACTGAAAGGAAAGAGTTAATGTTTGAATCACTGTGATGGAAAAAATATGGTAACCTTCACTTGCTTGCAGATGGCTCCTTTATAGGTACATTTTGTGGTTCAGGTGGCATAACTTCTCTAATTGTTCTTGGAGTAGTTAGAGTTTGCCTTTCTAGAAATTTCCATGATTCCTTTTGGAGTAAGCCATTTTTTATTAATGCTTGATTAGATTTTCATTAATAACTTTATTTCATTGAAATTCATTCCTCCAAGTAGAACCCACTTATTCCTTTAATAAAGTTTATTTAATAAACTTTATTTTCAATTTTTTCAACTTGAATGCCTTTAACAAAATCAAATCGTGTTTTAATTTTTTGAGTGAGTTATTTTACTTTTAAGCCATTAAAAATACTCTATATGCAATATTCATCATCTCATATTTCCAACGACTCCTCCTGATCACAATTTGGATTTTTGGATCTTAAGTTATAAGCTCGGGAAGTTGAGGTTCCTCATCAAACCATGAAAAAATCGTTGATTTTTATTCCATTTTTTTGGAAGTGTTATGGCCAATTTATCCTCTTGAAACCTATTTCATCATCTTCCTTTTGAAATTACCTTTCCAACGAGGCAATTGTTTCCCCAATCGGACACCCGAATCTTGAGTTATGGCTTCCATAAATTTGTCACTCAAAAATTGTTCATCTAATTCACGGGTTAATCTTAGCCCTTGATATAATTTCTTCCACTCCATTAAAATTTTAACTTTTCCCTTTAAAATGATATCCCACATGCATCATGGTCAAGATTATTTAAGTGTTTATAATGAAAACTTTACCATAATATTCATGTGGAACAAAGAAGACTATAGGGATTTTGGTGTAGATCTCATGCCCTAGGAAAATTTCATGAATTAAAAAATTTTGATGACCCAAACAATGTCTAGTCATAGCCATGTGTCATTATGACATTGTTCCAACTCACTACCACATTTTAGTTGAGGATATGTCCATGTCACCGCCACATGTCCCAGTATGGTAGGTCCATGAAAAGAGTAAGTAAGAGTAAGGAGGCCTGATCCAAACCTGTTGACTTACGAACATCTCCAAAACATGGTAAGTAAATAGGAAAAAAGGAAATAGGAAAAGTAAAATGGTAAATGGTAAATGGAAATGAAAATGGAAAATGAAAATAAATTATGGAAATAATGTGGAAATGAATTGTGAAAATGACTAAGTGGTGGATATTATGAAAATTAAAATAGGATAAGTATGGAAATGGGTTAAGTATGGAATGGTTAAATGTGGAAATGGTTAAGTATGGAGATGGTTTAGTGTGAAAATGGTTAAGTATGGAGAATAGTGATGATGGAGAGTAGAGTGGAAAGAAGGAAAAATGGTTAAGTATGGGACAAGTTCATTATGCGGGTCATGTAAGTTCATGGTTAAGTATGGGACTACGAACCTAGAGATGTATGGAGAAAGGGTGAGGAGGTCCACACCAAAACCAAAAATACAACTAAGTAAGTAAATAGGAAAAAAGGAAACATGAAAAGTAAAATGGTAAATGGAAATAAAAATGGAAAATGAAAATGAATTATGGAAATAATGTGGAAATGAATTATGAAAATGACTAAGTGGTGGGTATTATGAAAATAAAAATAGGAAAAGTATGGAAATGGGTTAAGTATGGAATGGTTAAATGTGGAAATGGTTATGGAGATGGTTAAATGTGTAAATGGTTAAGTATGGAGAATAGTGATGATGGAGAGTAGAGTGGAAAGAAGGAAAAATGGTTAAGTATGGGACAAGTCCATTATGCAGTTCATGTAAGTGAGAGGGTCATTCTGTAGAGCACAGGACTACGGACCTAGAGATGTATGGAGAAAGGGTGAGGAGGTCCACACCAAAACCAAAAATACAACTAAGGGAAATGGGGTGAACCAAGAAAATGAGACTAAGTGTGGTTCCAATAATTCTAATCAAGGTTCCAAGAAATCTTGTTCCAATAAAAATTACTTTGTTGCACATGGAAAACCACTCTATAGGAAATTGAACAAAAACCTGGATATATTGAGAATACGAACTCAGATTTTTAATCCATAAAATGATTGAAGGAGATGAGACTAAGTGATACACAATGAAATGGTAATCTACCATAATTTCCTTCTTCTGATATGGATTTTTTTTTTATTATCCCAAGAGCAGGAAATCTAGGTGATAAAAAAAAAATTGTCAACAAGGCCCTAAAGAATTTTTTTAGGCATTTGGGGAAAATAATGTCACCTAAAATATGGGTCTCGGGGCCTTGGAAATTGTCATGGGAGGAAACATGAACCTTAGGCCCCGAAAGAAGCTTCTATCTATCCAAGGTAAAGAAGGATGCCTCGAATAACCACACATGGACTCCTAAAGGTATCCTTGGCCTATGATTGGGGATGTGAGTGCACTAGGTGGTTTTGAGTAGTAGGAATGTGTCTCAAGGACATGGAAATAATTTAGGGAATAATTCCATGCCTTAGGTCCTAAATAAATCTTTGATGAATCCAATTGCATGAGCAATTCCTTGAAGCACCACATATGAACTCTGGAGGGTATTATTGGCCTATAAGAAAGGATGTTAGTTCCCTCACAATATTTTGATCATTAGGAATGTATCTTAAGGCCTTGATATGGTCGAGTTAAACCCAACCCTTATTCAAAGTACAAAGCTTCTAGGGATCTAGGGCCAAACATGATGCCTCAAACCACCACACCTGACCTCTCGAGGTTTTTGGCAGCTTCTAGGGTTCAAGGTTAATGAATGACACCTCAAACCACCATACACGACCTCTCGAGGGGATATTTTTCCTTCACGTGGGGATATTCACATCATTAGGATATTTTGAGAACTCGATATAAGTATTGTGTACTTGGGCATGATCGAGAGAGGAAACCCAAACCTTAGGTCCTAAAGGAAGATTTTAGGCATCTAGGCCAACAACAACATGTTGAACCACTAAAAAGGACCTTTCAAGGATATTGTTTCTCTCCAAATAGGGATAGTCAACATTATGAGTTTTTGAACATTAAGTATGATTATTGGACCTTGGATATGGTTAGGGGAACAAACCTAAGAGTTAGTCCATAAAGGAAACTTCTTAGTTTTTAGGGCCAAGAATGACACCTTGAACCACTACAAATGACCTCTCAAGAGAATCCTTTGCCTCTAACCAGGTATAGAGGTACCATCATCATTTTTTATCACTAGGTATGAATCTTGGAGCCTTGAACATGGTTAGGGGATGAAATATGAACCTTAGGCCTTAAAAGGATCTTCAAGCCATCTAGGGCCAAGAAGAATAACTTGAAAAAACACACATTTCCTGCTAAAGGTATCCATGGCCTATGATTGAGGATGTTCATGCCACTGAGTGGTTTTGAGTAGTAAGGATATCTTAGCACAAGAATTTGTAGCTATAAGAGGCCTGCCTCTCCATAAGGCAGCTTAAAAAACCTTTATAGGCAGAAAAAAGAAGCTAAACTTCTCCTCATCTCCTTCAGCAAGCAGCATCAAGGTCATAAACCCTTTCACAAGATAATAAGCTCTTAAATAGGCTGTTGAAGAACAGTCCCTACCAAAAGTCTCTATCCTACAGATAAACAAAGATAAGGGCCAAGGCATTGGAAAGCTTGTGTCCCTTTTTGCAAAGATAAACAATTGATGAAACACTACCTCTGCCACATATACAAGCTTCTAAATTATTACTATTCAGAGTTTTGGGTTTTTTACAAAGAATTAATCCCTTAGGTAGTAATAAGTGCAGACATTCCGTAGCACTATGGTTCTACGGAATAGTCTATTTTTTATGTTCCACCGTTTTGCTACCTACAATGTTGTCGAATCGCCTAAAGCTAATGGTGTTGCTACTACTCGAGGTTGATACCCATTCTTCACATGTCCAAGTGAAGGTTCTGTGTATTTTGATGGCACTACCTAAATTTTGACAGAACACACAGGCGGGCGCTACGTAAATTCGCTACCAAAATTCTAGCAAAAACCGAATTGTGCAGATTTTTACAAGGGCGCTTCTACCAATTTTGAGTGACTAACTTAAAGCTTGGATTTTGAACAATTGAGAAGGTATTTTTGCAAACTGGAGGAGGTTTTTGTTCATCACATACCAAATAAAAAAAACGTCTCTCATTTTTTCAAAATATGTTATGGTTAGATAGATATTTGACATAGAAGTGGTGCTACAGAATGTGTTGTTGAAACTCTATTTTAAGACTGCTAAACTGGCATTTTTGACAAGTTGACTTCCAGAAGGATTTTCGGGTGCACTAAAATGAATTTTTGAAATATGAAGGAGTTTATTGTCAAGAGTGGGCCCATGAAAATTAACCTCTTTCATTTTTAACACAGGTGTCACGGATTGGGAGATTATAAAGAATCTTTGAGCCCTATGTTTTCAGTTTTCGTGATTTCCTGTTTGAGACATGTTTTTGTGACACCTGTTGCAACCAGCTGGAGATGAATTTAAAGAAACTGAGAGAGGTTTTTCTTCATAATGAGTTTATATACAAAAACCGATCTCATATTTTACACAATTGTTACGTTTTGAGAATTACAAGTGGCATTTGGAAGCCTAGTTTTCATAATTTTGCCTTCTGAAAAGTAGGAAATTAGTTAAAAGGTGTCATTTTTTGTTTGTAGTTGTTTCTATTTTGGGAAAGGGGTTGGAGTTCGAATGGGTGAGCTGGAAAGGACCTATATGGCTATATATTCATTGTACAAGAGGGTAGGAAGGTTGGATTCATGAGCCAAGAGAGGCTTGAGAGAGTAGGAGCAGTTTTGGTTGCGCATTTGTAAGCCTTAGGGCCTGTTTGTTATGAAATTTTCTTCCATTAAAGATTCATGAGAGTTTTTATCAGATTGTCTTCTTTGTTCTCACACTTATTTGTTATCTTCTTGCTTGAAAATATTTCAGGTTTTGAGGATCATAGCTTCCATTGATTGATGGATTCATGAACAACAGAGTATTTGTTGTAGCTTACCCATTAAATCATTGTTCATTGTTTAAGCAAATATTTATCTATTCCAGAAAGGATCTCTATTAAATGGGTGTTATTCCTTTTGTCATATTCACCATGCTTCTACTCATCATTATATATCTCTTTGTCTGATATACATTTTGATTTCCTTTGATCCGTAGGATGTTATGACTCCATGCCCAATGGCATGCCTCTGCAGAATTTTTACTGCCCTCTCCCTTTATTTCTCATATTGTTGATCCACCTATTCAAACCATTTTAATCCATTTACATTTCTATGTTACCAAGCTTACACTCATTTGCAGTCTGGGAGTGACTCTTGGATTGATAACATAATTGGTGCCCTTGTCGAGGACGAAGATGAATGAGAAATCTTCCTTGGTAGAACGACATTGATCAGATCTAGCTTTTGATGGTGAACAAGGGTTGGTAACATATTTAGGACTGCCTCATTCACCTAGTGAATCCACAATCAAAGACTCCACTGGGGAGGATCCTGTTGACACAAAGATGAAAGCACACAAGGGAAAAACTAGGTATCAGTTTATGAGTTTTCTTCATGAACTGTTGTTGTTCTTCATCAGCTCATTTTTTCTTTTCCCTTCGCATGTAAAGAGGATTATCTAGTGTTTTGTTTATTCGGATGATCATCAACATAATTTTGTATATCCATCCTTGCAAGATGAAATTATGTCACATACTTTTGTTTTCTAGGTTGATCCTGTGTCCTTGAATCAACCTATTTATAAAGATGAGATTTGCATTCAAATCCCTCCTAAACCTAATCACCCTTGTAACATTGAAGAGATTGAAATTGTTTCAAAGCCTTTAGAAATATCATCACCTTCTAATATTACCATTGAACCTTGCTATCAATTGGCTACATCTCATACTTAGCCCACTATTTTTCAAAGTAGGATCCGAGACAAGATTTTTCAACCTTTAAGGAGACCACCTTACCTTCATCCTTATCCTCTTAATTTTCTTGAGTATCTTCCCCAATTTCCTGGAGGGGATCATGTTATAGCTGAGAGGAATTTGGAAGCCTTTGAGAACTTTATTGATCAGTTTGAGATAGTGCATGATGATGTTAACATGAGGTTATTCTCCAATTCCTTATTTGGAGATGTTGCTATATGGCTTAGGAGTTTGAGGGCTCATTCCATTTGTTCGTGGATCAAGCTATCCGATGTTTTCCTAAAGCATTTTGGAGAGAATAAGTCTTTTGAACAATACCTGACTGAGTTTCATGATTTGCGGAGAGGAGAGGAAGAAACTATGGATGTCTTCAACCAGAGATTTTATAATCTTTATCATAACATGCCATCAAAGATTCGATATTCCAAGGCTGCTGCCATGGTATACTATGTAAGGGCTCAACATTATGAGCTTGTCCTTGTCCTAAGAGAAATAAAATATTCATCCTTAGCATGCTTATTTGAATATGCCAGAGAAGTTGAGGAGAATATCCGTGCTAGCAGGAGGATCCAAGATCAAGTTTGTTCTGAAAATCTGCATGAATATGAGCAAGCAAGTTCTCAATGCATTTCAAATTTTGAGCAAGAAGATAGTGAGTATGAAGCATATCTAGAACAACGCCAAGAATATGAGTATGTGTCAAATTTGAAATCAAATTCTTCAGTATCTTCATATTTTCCTATGGACAGGTATGCATGTCAAGTTGATGGTCAATTTTTCAGACCTTTGTGAGCATGAAGTAACTGATGATCATATTGACAATTTTATATTTCTTGATGATCATTGTCAATATGATTTAAACCCTGTCTTATCATCATTTGTTTATCATTATTCTAAAGAAAAAATTGTTAATATTGATGATTAAAATCTAATCATAAGAAAACTAGAGGGTTATCAATTTTCAAAGAAATAGGTGGTCATGGATAAGCAGTTAATTTTTATGAATCAATATGTTTATGATTTCGGTTTCAAGGATCCAGTTGCATTATTATTGGATTCATACATTTCAGATCACCCGAAAACTTCAGATTTCATTTACTCATCAACACTTTCAGGTGAGTATGGTTTTATGAATGATTATCTATCACTGGTGATATGTTTATGTTATTATCTATTGATCAACAATAAAGACAAGACTATTTCAGTTTTGAAATTACTTGAATGGCTATTATGTAAGTCTTCCTTTACCAGATTAGGGTGCAGATCCAGTTAGAGTAGGAGTACGAAGAAATAAGATCATTTCAATCATTTTCTTTCTGTTAGTTTGCAGTAGTTAGATTTCAGTTTCAAATAAGGATTAGAGGTGCTCTCAAGCATGAAGGATTCTGGGACAAGAATGAGGGAGGATAAAGCACTGAAACTACAAGAGATATTAGAGCCTCACAAGGAGGACTCTATCCCCCATGGAGCCTATGTTAGCACAAGAATTTACAGCTAGAAGAGGCTTGCCTCTCCATAAGGCAACTTAAAAAGCCTTTATAGGCGGAACAAAGAAGCTACACTTCTCCTCATCTCCTTCAGCAACCAGCATCAAGGTCAGAAAACCTTTCACAAGATCATTAGGTATTAAAGAGGTTGTTGAAGAACAGTCCCTACCAAAAGTCTCTATCCTACAGAAGAAGAAAGATAAGGGCCATGGCATTGGAAAGCTTGTGTCCCTTTTTGCAAAGATAAATAATTGATGAAACACTACCTCTGCCACCTATACAGGCTTCTAAGTGCTTAATGTTCATAGTTGTGGGTTTTTTACAAAAAATTAATCCCTTCGGCAGTAATAAGTGCAAACATTCCATAGCGCTATGGCGCTACGGAATAGTCTATTTTTTATGTTCCACCGTTTTGCTACCTACAATGTTGTTGAATCACCTAAAGCTAATGGTGTTGCTACTACTCGAGGTTTCTACCCATTCTGCACATGTCCAAGTGAAGGTGTTTCATATTTTGATGGCGCTACCTAAATTTTGACAGACCCCACAGACAGGTGCTACATAAATTCGCTACCGAAATTCTGGCAGAAACCGAATTGTGCAGAGTTTTACAAGGACGCTTCTACCAGTTTTGAATGACTAAATTAAAACTTGGATTGTGAACAATTGAGAAGTTATTTTTGAAAACTGGAGGAGTTTTTTGTTCATCACATACAAAATAAAAAAAACCTCTCTCAGTTTTTCAAAATGTGTTATGGTTAGAGAGATATTTGACATAGAAGTGGTTGTATGGAATGTGTTGTTGAAACTCTGTTTTAAGACTGTTGAACTGGCATTTTTGACCAGTTAACTTCCAGAAGGATTTCTGGGTGCACTAAGATGAATTTTCAAAATATGAATGAGTTTATTGTCAATAACGGTCCCATGAGAATTAACCTCTTTCATTTTTCACACAGGCATCACGGATTGGGAGATTTGAAATAATCTTTAAGCCCTATGTTTTCAGTTTTCGTGATTTCCTGTTTGAGACATGTTTTTTTGACACCTGTTGCGACTAGATGGAGATGAATTTAGGGAAACTGAGAGAGGTTTTTATTCATAATGAGTTTATATACAAAATATTTCTCATATTTTACAAAACCGTTATGGTTTGAGAATTACAAGTGGCGTTTGGAAGCCTAGTTTTCAGAATTCTGCCTCCTGGAAAGAAGGAAATTAGTTAAAACGTGTCATTTTCTGTTTGTAGTTGTTTCTATTTTGGGAAAGGGGATGGAGTTAGAATGGGTGATATGGAAAGGACCTATATGTCTATATCTTCATTGTACAAGAGTTTAGGAGGGTTGGATTCATGAGCCAAGAGAGGCTTGAGAGAGTAGGAGCAGTTTTAGTTGCTCATTTGTAAGCTTGAGGGCATGTTTGTTATGAAATTTTCTGCCATTAAAGATTCATGAGAGCTGTTATCAGATTGTCTTATTTGTTTTCACACTTATTTGTTATCTTCTTGCTTGACCATATTGTAGGTTTTGAGGATCATAGCTGCCATTGATTGATGGATTCATGAACAACAGAGGATCTGTTGTAGCTTGCCCATTAAATCATTGTTCATTGTTTAAGCAAATCTTTATCTATTGCAGAAAGGATATCTGTTAAATGGGTGTTCTTCCTTTTGTCATATTCACCATGCTTCTACTCATCATTATATATCTCTTTGTCTGATATACAGTTTGATTTCCTTTGATCCGTAGGATGTTATGACTCCATGCCCAATGGAATGCCTCTGCAGACTTTTTGTTGCCCTCTCCCTTTATTTCTCATCTTGTTTATCCATCGATTCAAACCATTTTAATCCATTTACATTTCTATGTTACCAAGATTACTCTCATTTGCAGTCTGGGAGTGACTCTTGGAGTGATAACATAATTGGCGCCGTTGCCGGGGATGGAGATGAATGAGAAATCTTCCCTGGGAGAACAACATTGATCAGATCCAACTTTTGATGGTGAACAAGGTCTGGTCACATATTCAGGACTACATCATTCACCTGGCGACTCCACAATCAAAGACTCCACTGGGGAGGATCCTGTTGACACAAATATGAAAGAACACAAGGGAAAACCAGGTATCATTTTATGAGTTTTCTTCATGAACTGTTGTTGTTCTTCATCAACTCGGTTTTGCTTTTCCCTTCACATGTAAAGAGGATTATCTTGTGTTTTGTTTATTCGGATGATCATCAACATACTTTTGTATATCCATCCTTTCAAGAGGAAAGTTTGTCACATACTTGTGTTGTTGAGGTTGATCCCGTGTCCTTTCCTCAACCTATTTATAAAGATGAGCTTTGCATTGAAATCCCTCCTGAACCTTATCACCCTTGTAACATTGAAAAGATTGAAATTGTTTCAAATCCTTCAGACGTATCATCACCTTTTGATATTACCATTGAACCTTGCTATCGGTTGGCTACATCTCATACTCAACCCACTACTATTCAAAGTAGGATCCGAGATAAGCTTTTTAATTCTTTAAGGCCGCCACCTTACCTTCATCCTTATCCTCTTAATTTTCTTCAGTATCTTCCCCGGTTTTCTGGAGGGGATCATGTTATAGCTGAGAGGCATTTGGAAGCCTTTTGAGAACTTTATTGATCAGTTTGAGATAGTGCGTGATGATGTTAACATGAGGTTATTCTCCAATTCCTTATTTGGAGATGTTGCTATATGGTTTAGGAGTTTGAGGGCTCATTCTGTTTGTTCATGGATCAAGCTATCCTATGTTTTTCTAAAGCATTGGGGATAAAATAAGTCTTTTGACCAATACCAGACTGAGTTTCATGATTTGAGAAGAGGAGAGGAAGAAACTATGGTTGTCTTCAACCGTAGATTTTATAATCTTTATCATAACATGCCATCAGAGATCCGATATTCCAAGGCTGCTGCCATGGTATACTATGTAAGGGCTCAACATTCCAAGCTTTTCCTTCTCCTGAGAGAAAGAAAATATTCATCATTAGCATTCTTATTTGAATATGCCAGAGAAGATGAGGAGAATATATGTGCTAGCAGGAGTATCTGAGATCGATTTTGTTCTGAAAATATGCATGCATATGAGCAAGCAAGTTTTCATTTCATTTCATATTTTGAGCAAGAAGACAGTGAGTATGAAGAAGATCTGGAAGAACATCAAGAATATGAGTATGTGTCAAATTTGAAATCAGATTCTTCAGTATCTTCATATTTTCCTATGGACAGGTATGCATGTCAAGTTGATGATCAATTTTCAGACCTTTGTGAGCATGAAGTAACTTATGATCATGTAGACAATTGCAGATTTCTTGCTGATCATTATCAATATGATTTAAACCCTATCTTATCATCATTTGTTTATCATTATTCTGAAGAAAAAATTGTTAATATTGATGATCAAAATCTGATCACAAGAAAACTAGAGGGTTATCAGTTTTCAAACAAAGAGGTGGTCATGGATAAGCAGTTGATTTATGTGAATCAATATGTTTCTGCTTTTGGTTTCAAGGATCCAGTTGTAGTCTTATTGGATTCATACATTTCAGATCACCCGAAAGATTCATATTTCATTTACTCATCATAACTTTCGGGTGAGTATGGTTTTATGAATGATTATCTATCACTGGTGATATGTTTATGTTATTATCTATTGATCAGAAATAAAGACAAGACTATTTCAGTTTTGAAATTAATTGAATGGCTATTATGGAAGTCTTATTTTACCTGATCAGGGTGCAGATCTAGTTAGAGTAGGAGTAGGAAGAAATAATCTCATTTCGAGCATGTCCTTTCTGTTAGTTTGCAATAGTTAGATTTCAGTTTCAAATAAAGAGCAGAGGTGCTCTCAAGCATGAAGGATTCTAGGATAGGAATGAGGGAGGATAAGGCACTGAAACTACAATGGATCTTAAAGACTCACATGGAGGATTCTATCCCCCATGGAGCCAATGTTAGCACAAGAATTTGCAGCTAGAAGAGGCCTGCCTCTCCATAAGGCAACTTAAAAAACCTTTATAGGCAGAACAAAGAAGCTACACTTCTCCTCATCTCCTTCAGCAGCCAACATCAAGGTCAGAAATCCTTTCACAAGATCATCAACTCTTAAAGAGGCTGTTGAAGAACAGTCCCTACCAAAAGTCTCTATCCTACAAAAGAAGAAAGATAAGGGCCAAGGAATTGGAAAGCTTGTGTCCCTTTTTGCAAAGATAAACAATGGATGAAACACTACCTCTGCCACCTCTATAGGCTTCTAAGTGCTTACTGTTCAGAGTTTTGGTTTTTTTACAATGAATTAATCCCTTAGGCAATAATAAATGAAGACATTCCTTAGCGTTGTGGCTCTATGGAATAGTTTATTTTTGATGTTCCACCGTTTTGCTACCTACAATGTTTCCAAATTGCCTAAAGCTAATGGTGCTGCTACTACTCGAGGTTGCTACCCATTCTACACATGTCCAAGTGAAGGTGTTGTGTATTTTGATGGAGCTACCTAAATTTTGACAGAACAAACATGTGGTCGCTACCTAAATTCGCTACTGAAATTCTGGCAGAAACCGAATTGTGCAAAGTTTTACAAGGACGCTTCTACCAGTTTTGAGTGACTAACTTAAAACTTGGATTGTGAACAATTGAGAAGGTATTTTTTTAAATTGGAGGAGGTTTGTGTTCATCACATACCAAATAACAAAAACCTCTCTCATTTTTTCAAAATTTGTTATGGTTAGAGAGATATTTGACATAGAAGTGGTGCTACGGAATGTGCTGCTGAAACTCTGTTTTAAGACTGTTGAACTGACATTTTTGAACAGTTGACTTCCAGAAGTATTTCCGGGTGAAATAAGATGAATTTTTAAAATTGGAAGGAGGTTATTGTCACGCATGGGCCCATGAACATTAACCTTTTTCAGTTTTCGCACAGGTGTCACAGATTGGGATATTCGAAAGAATTATTTTTCCCTATGTTTTCAGTTTTCGTGATTTCCTGTTTGAGACATGTTTTTGTGACACCTGTTGCGGCCAGATGGAGATGAATTTAAAGAAAATGAGATAGGTTTTTCTTCATAAAGAGTTTATATGAAAAAATTGTTCTCATATTTTACCCAGCTGTTATGGTTTGAGAATTACAAGTGGTGTTTGGAAGCCTAGTTTTCATAATTTTGCCTCCTAAAAAGCAGGAAATTAGTTAAAATGTGTCATTTTTTGTTTATAGTTGTTTCTATTTTGGAAAAGGGGTTGGATTTTGAATGGGTGATCTAGAAAGGACCTATATGGATATATGTTCATTGTACAAGAGGGTAGGAGGGTTGAATTCATGAGCCAAGAGAGGCTTGAGAGAGTAGGAGCAGTTTTAGTTGCTCATTTGTAAGCCTGAGGGCCTGTTTGTTATGAAATTTTCTTCCATTAAAGATTCACGAGAGATTTTATCATATTTTATTCTTTGTTTTCACACTTCTTTGTTATCTTCTTGCTTGAGCATATTGCAGGTTTTGAGGATCATAACTGCCATTAATTGATGGATTCATGAACAATAGAGGATTTGTTGTAGCTTGCCCATTAAATCATTGTTCATTGTTTAAGAAAATATTTATCTATTGCAGAAAGGATCTCTATTAAATGGATGTTATTCCTTTTTTAATATTCACCATGCTTCTACTCATCATTATATGTCTCTTTTTCTGATATACAGTTTTATTTCCTTTGATCC
>JASDQU011026126.1:34950-50007 GCA_032191745.1 Picea mariana
TCCACTTAGTTGATTTTCATAATTCATTTCATTTTCATTTTCATTTTCCATTTACCATTTTACTCTTCCTATTTCCTTTTTCCATTTATTTTTCCCATTTCCCATTTTTCATATTTCCATTTTCCATTTTCCATTTTCTGTATTTCATATTTCATTTCCATTTTCTTATTTTCACCTAACTCTATGACTCTATGACTTACGTCCCCAACACTTAGTCATTTTTCATGACTTACCAAGTCATTTTTCATGACTTACCACGTTTTACTCTTTCTACACTTAGTTGTCATTTTTATGCCTTGTGAGAGTAGTGATGCGGGAGTCCAACATGTTCTAGACCCACATTTCCCTCAATTTGCACTTCTATCTTCCGCATTACCCAAATTGCACCCTTCATGACTTAGTTATTTTACAGGGTTTTACGTTCTATTTTTACTAAGTCTTATGCTTAGTCAATTTTTGAATGCATTGCGGGAGACAAACCTACTCCTATCTCGCATGACCTACATCGACATCCTTTCCTCTTACTTAGTCTTTTTACCGAGTTGTATCTCATGTCTAGTGTCCTGCATCCTATACTTAGTTTACTTTTCACATTGCGGATGCGAGAGTAAGTCCCTTTCACATTTTTCATCTCCCCATGTCTCATGTCCCTTTCACATTTTTCATCTCCCCATGTCTTATGTCCCTATCGCACATGTCCCTATCCCACATGACCTGCATCTACATCCTTTCCTCTTACTGAGTATTTTTACCAAGTTTTATCTCATGTCTTGTGTCCCACGTCCTCTACGTCTTGTGTCCCTTTCCCATTTTTCTTCTCCCCATGTCTTGTGTCTCGCATTTGAAATCATGCCTTCACCATAATGCACTCTCCATTCCCCTTTTTGAACCTCATACTTAGTCATTTTTACCAATTGTTATCCCCTCACCTACCTCATTTACCTCTGCATTCCCGTAACTCCACAAACCCTTCATTTTAATCTTTTAATATTATTTCATGTCCTAAGTTTCTTCTCCTTTTTCATGGACCTTCCATATTGGGGCACGTGCAAATGACATGGGCCTATCCCTGGGTGACATGTGGTAATTATTTGGACCTACCTCGGGTGACACATGGATGTGACATGTGACAGGTTGACTAGGTAGTGATTGGGCAATTATTGGGCGACCAAAATAGTACAAAGGCATGAATTTTTCTAAGGCACRAAAGCTACACTAAGGCTTCCATAAGTTTATTATTTCACACATGAATGATAAGGGAGGAATATTCATTATAAATACTAATTCTTCACCCCCCACAATGCATGTGGGATTAAGAAAGGCGAAATCAAATCAAGGGACAAGATTTTCCCATGAACCAAATCGACAGTCATTGAGCCTCCATCTTCCGGAGATCGTAACTCTTGATTCAGAGGTATTGTTTTGGGAAAACCATACCTCGTTGGAAAGGTAATTTGAAAAGGAAGACAACGGGATAGGTTTAAATGGATGAATTTTTCCATAATAATTATAGAAATTAAAATAGCATTCATCTCTCTTTTCATAGCTTCCTGGGAAATCTATTTGGAACCTCAACTTCTCGAGGATATAAGTGAGATACAAACCTCCAAATTTCACTCAAGAATGATCATTGGAAATCTATAATAATGAAGGTTATGTATAGCATGGTTTCCATGGATGAGAAGTCACTTATAATGCTCATAAAATCAAAATATAGTCAAAAAAATTTCAAGCAGTCAACTTCAAATTTTGGAAATAAAGGTTTATTAAATAACTTTTATAAAAGAGTGAAGTGGGTCCCACTTGGAAGAATGAATTCCAATGACATAATTCACTAATAAGTGTTTAATCAATCATTTATTTAAAGGATCTACTCTTTATTCCAAAAATAAGAAGCAAGTGGGAAACTTCTAGAAGAACAAAAACCCTAATTGTTAGGGAAAAACATTTCGAAGAAGCATTGGGACCATATTTAAAAGGACAAGAGAAATATCAAAGAGAGGGTTAAATGATCATAATAACATTGTACATCCTTCAACAACCAACTTTATCATATACAAATACAGATCTCCATTTTTTTGCTTCTTCTTCTTCCACTACACAATTTCTCTCAAAGCTTTGTGTTTGTATCTCTGAGACTAAGAAAAAGGCCGAGTTTGAGCGTTTTTTTTTTATTCTTCTAGGCCTCTTCCTAAAAGATCAATAAGAGTTTTTTACAACCATATATATGATTGATAATGTAAAATAGTGTTGTCTAATAGATTCATGGAGGTTTAGTTGTTTCATTTGGCAAGCTTTATTTATGAGCATTAGTCAATCAATTTATTGAAATTCTTTGTAATGTGACATATCATTCATATATTGAACTCCCTAGAGAACTAATTTGGGGCATATATTTAATGATTTCTCATATTGAGAGATTTCTAAGTATGATATTTTTGGAGTGTGTTCATTATGTTCTTTTAGTTTTAAATACAATACTCATTTAAAGTTCTTTGAAGTGATAAAACCCAGTCCACTCTCTTTCTTGTGAGAAAATATGAATGTATCTTATGCTTGCATGTGTTCCAGAGGGATGTTATAATGAAGCTAAGCACATATTTATTTTGATATTGAAGCCTTTCTTTATCTTCTTATTGTTAAGAAGATACTTGGTCCATTTCTAGGAAAATGTTGCACTTAAGGAGAAATCTGGTTATCAATAATCATTTTATATAAAAACTACAACAATAAAGGATTTGGGGTTTTTCGTTTAACATTCTCGCATTTGACATTCGAGTCCAAGAACATCAACTACATATTTCAGGAAAACAGATAGGACTACCACCTCTTTAAAATGCAGGGGGATTTTATCCTCATGAAGTTATCTTAAAGACCGTAAAACAATATTTTAGATCAATAAGTTGGAAAGGTCAAACGTGGATATATAAGAAAAAAATGATTAAAGAATATGTGGACAAAAAATTGGTATTCATAACATGGCCTTGAATTTACTTAATGGTGTCATGTTCATATTGTGGGGTAGAGTCATCAAATAGAAGTTGGAAGTATTATTCATCCCAAAAAACAAAAACTTTCCATATACCATTCTTCACAAGTTTCTTCTAAATCACCTTAGGCACACGTGTCTCCAATATAATCTTCTCTAATGAAAGGATATGTCTTTTCAAGTATATGGACCTCCTTAATTTGGTGGAGATATTTCCTAAATATAATTTGTTTGAATCTCTCCTTCATATTTTAACAAAATCGATGGAGCAAATTTTGTAGGTTTCAAAACAATGTCATTCAATCACCCCATTGTCTATCTCTTGACATTTCCATTCTTTAGTTCTATTAGGGTCTTGAGACTAAAAATTTTAAATGGCTCTAACTTCTTTAATATTTGATCAAAAATTTTATTCTGTCACGAATTTAGAAATTGCACTTCCACTCTTCTTCTAATGGAACAGATCTTGTTGTAGTTGGATTTGTACACAAAGAGGTAATCATGGTGCAAGAATTTTCAATACCGATTTTGAGGCCCCAACTTGAAATGGGTATAAATTCCAAGATAATGCTCTAAATTTCTATTATGACCCTAATTATGAAATTCCATGGGCACTCTGCTTTGACTAGCACTAGTTTTGTTGGAATCTAGGTGCTTTTTCGAAATACATGTTCTCCAATACTCACATCCATCATTGAAAAACCCTAGAATAGTTGATTTTAAATCAATGGTATTTTTACTTCTCAAAATACAATTTGAAATATTTCTCTTTGAAATTGTACTTTCAATACGAACTCAGATCTGCAATTTGTTTCTTTAGATTCTTCACAAAAAGCTACAAAAATGGATTTGAGTGCCATGACCCTATTTTTCCCTTTGAAAATTTGCAAAAATGAAAAAAAAACAAGAGAAAATTCTTCCCTCTTTTCTCCCAAGAAAGAGATATGATACCAATTTTTATGATCCTTAACTCTTGAAATTGAATCACAAACAAGATATTCAAAAAAGATAGAAATCATCCTTTACTTCATATATCAAAATACACTTCAAAACATGCAACATTTTCCTCTTAGAGGGGCAAACCTTCTAATGAGTTAAGATCCAATAGAATATATTGCAATACATGATTGGTAAGGAGGAATCCATCTTTTTTAATAGAAATCTAGAAAAAAAAATTCATAACCAAATGCTAACTACCTTGTGGGATTTCTTTAATGAAGCCACATTACACTTCTTCAAGGATAACTGCCTAGATGGCCTTATTTAATAATAATAAACATAGTGTACCCAATCTACTTTACATTAAATCACCACCGTACCTACACTATTATTAACTCTAGTGGACCTTTTCCCCCCATAGGATTCCATAATTCCATTTCCATTTAAGAACCATTTCCCTCAATGCTTGCATTGATAATGTAAACCATAAAATAGGGTGCCATTTACATGTGTTGGCCTTAATGATGAAGGAGTACAAGAAGCTCATGGATAAGTCATGGACCCAATGTTCAAGTGCTCATGTTGAATCCCAACTAATGACCCCTAAGCATGATAAATGGGTGAGTATGGTTCTCTAAATGCCCACTATGATCATGTGGATCCAAATAAATACAACCACCGATATCCAAAATATCATCCAAATAGATACAAAAGATCAAGTGTGGATCTGGTAGGAACACTACCATTGCAAAATATGTAGATAGAAAACTAGAATCCATAAAAGGMTCCTAAATTTCCTTAATGGCATCCTCTTCATATGATGGGTAGAGTCATCTTAGAGAATCTAGAAGTAGTTTCATCCTAAAAAATGACAACTTTCCATATACCATTCTTCACAAGTTTCTTCTAAATCACCCTAGTCATATATGTCTCCAATKTTCTTTTCTTTGATGAAAGGATATGTCTTGCCTTGCCAGTGATGTGTATCTCCTTAATTTGGTGGATATCCTCCCTAATTTGTTGGAATCCTTCCATATTTTTGYCACATCGGTAGATCACATTCTACACGTTTCAAAACTATGCCATTCGATCCTCCCATTGTTCATTCCTCAACATTGTCATTCTTTGTTTTTGTTAGGGTCTTGAGACTACAAATTTTAAATATCCCTAAATTCCTTAATATTGATCAAAATTGTTATTATGAACTCAATCTAGAAATGACACAACCACTATGCTTATAATGGTGTAGATACTACTACAATTGGGTTCATAAATATATAAATAATCAAGATGTGAGAATTTCCAATGGAAATTTTGAGGCCCCAACTTATTATTTCAAAAGTATAAACCAAGATCTACACACAGAAAAGAAAAATTGGTTGATTATGTTAAGACCCGTAAACCTAAACTTAACACACACATACACACATATAGTGATGCACAAGAATTGTCAATTGTTTACAACTGTTGTAATGTCCCCTAGCCCAGTTAAGGTCCATTACGTGTGGGATACTCATAAAAATTAATTTTTTTTGCTAACTAATTAATTTCTTGTAGATTAACAAAAACAAAATACGACCATATTTAACTATTTTTTATACCATTAATTTGATGCATCTACAACATGTTAAAATGAAAATTAAATGCAGTTTAATAATTCATCACAACAACATACAAATCCTTCTCAGATACACAGAGTTCATGCACAACAATTTAACTCATAAATACAACACATAAACAAATAAAACACTTATCTTTTAATTATGTTGTGCAACAATCTGCTTGGGATGAACGTTCTACCCAACCATAGACTTGTTTTTCCAAATCTCAACAGGAAGTCACCCTTGAGTTGAATCTAGTAATACAAAAAAGAGGTTGGTCTCTCACTATCCACTCACAACTCAGAAAACCCACAACCCATTGCCATTCTCTTATAATTATCCCAAAGTTTCCACTAGATCTCTTCCTCTCGACCTGTCCAACCAAAGGAATTTACCCCTTCACTAATATCAGTCCCTTAGGTGTCACATTCATTTAGCAGGGTCTCCCTAGAACATGTAACTAGATATCTATCTGTTGGGAACTCAAGGGAACTCACTGCTAGGAAAACTACCAGCAAAACAACAACAAACACTATTGTTACAATGAAACTCACACATGAACTCACTCTTCATTCCTGACAACCTATTTCTTTAATATTCAGGTCCAAAACTCTCCAATATGCTCTATAATTCTCTCTAAGTGGATTTTCTAGCTCCCTACTCTCACTTCTTGCTCTCTACTTGTTGTTCATGCAAAAACATTGACCGACTAAAATTGTTGCAATTGCGCATACGTATTTTCCTCTAGTTGTTTTATCTGCTTGACTCGCACACTTTCTCAAGCTAATTGTACTCAGCCCCCATGTTCCCAATAACTATAGGATGCAACTTCTCACACCCACCCCCTTACATGCATTGAATGATTTACTTTGGGGACACTCGATCAAAAAATAGAATTTAATACATAGTCATAATAGAATTTAGGAATGTGGGTTTAATTAATATACATGGGTACTTCCCCCTTAGACCCCTATTAGAAATTCTAATAGGCACTCCCCTCTCTTTTGGATTAATTCAACTTGCATCTCTTTCCATGTCCCCTTAATAGCTGGCATCACATATTATTATTAAAATTCAAAAATACATTCCACATATACATTGCTTAGTCATAGCTAGACATTATATCTACTCTAAGAATTAATTAAACTGGGGATTATAGTGGGGATGTTACATTCCCCCTCCCCTACAATTGTGTATTGTCCTTGGTGCACACTATGTATATATACATATACACATTTACATCACCGTGCTTAAAGAATAAAATTTCTTCATTATTACAACTCCAACAATAGTTCCAACCAAAATATCATGTTCCTCTCAACCCACGGAACTAAGGAATGATCCATTCATTTATCAAGGCTAACCTAAGGAATATTACATTCATTTATCAAGTCCCCTAGTGCTTGTTGGATAGGACTTTGAAATGTGGTTCCCGAACTCTAGCTCCTCAAAATGGAGTCTTGCATTTTGTTTTCTTCAAAATTGACAAAAATTGTGGGTATTCCTCCGCATGTTTTCTTCATGCTTCCATGTGGCATCTTCAGGACCATAATAGGTCCATTGAACCTTTACCAACCCTATGAATTTATTCTTTAGGACTTTTACTTTATGTTCTAGGATGCATGTTGGTTCCACCTGGAAATCCCCTTCGTGATCCACCTAGATCACAGTCCAATCAATTATGTGGTTAGGGTCAGACACATATTTATTTAATAATAACACATGAAAAATATTATGCACTCTCATGGATGAAGGAAATTCTATCATGTTAAGAACCAAATATCAATATAGCATAGAAAAACCTCAGAATAAGTACTCAATGCCTTGAAAAAAAGAGAATTTCAGGTAATAAGCCTCTTCGAGAGGGAAACCTCCTTATACCCCACATAAATGTCCAAATACAAGATGATTCCAAATGAAAATGTCTCCTTGGTATATATAGTAGACTAGTAGGTACAATTACAACTACTGGACTAAAGCTAACATAAATAAAATAACATTACTAATGTAATATGCCCCAATTAAGGGGTAATGAGCCACTATTTAGGGCTTAACATGCTCCTCCCCTTGAGAAAAGTGTTGTCTGTAATGCTTGAGTAACTCTGGATGCTTTTGTATAAAAGACTCATCTTCCCAAGTCAAATCTTCAGCCGATAGTTTCCTCCATTTAACGAGATACTCTGAAATGGATCTATTCCTCAACTGGCAAATTCTTGTGTCAGTGATGGCTTCAGGATCCAATATGATTTTTTCTTCCTCGTCAAGTTCTAGAATTATAGTTTGAACTGGGATCTTTTCACCTATAACCTTCTTTAAGCATGAAACATGGAAAACTGGGTTTACTCGTGAAGATGCAGGAAACTCCAATTTGTATGCCATAGTACCAATCTTTTGCAATACCTTATAAGGGCCATAGTAATTTGGTGATAATTTATTATCATTCTTGGCTTGCTTGAGGGACATATGTTTGTACGGTTGTAGTCTTAAAAACACCCAATCCCCTACTTCAAAACTTCTTTCACTACGATGTTGATCTACTTGTTGTTTCATGTGATTTTGTGCCATGGTCAGGTTGTCCTTTAATATTTGGAGAACTTTTTGTTGATGCTCGACGTGATCTTCTACTACTTGAACCTTATATTTTTCTTTTAGAGAAGAAGTGATGGAAGGAGGGTGGTATCCATAGAGTGCCATAAATGCCGTCATTTTTGTTGCAGTATGAAAGGAAGTTTTATACCACCATTTTGCCAAGGGTAACCATTTGAACCATTGTGTTTTTTTATCAGAGAGAAAGTAACGAAGGTATCCTTCTAGACATTTGTTCACCCTCTCAGGTTTTCCATCAGATTGAGGATGATAGGATGAACTATGAGCCAATTGAGTACCCAAATAAGAAAATAACTCTGTCCAAAAATGTACAGTGAAGATGGGATCTATGTTACTTACAATAATCTTTGGGATGCCATGTAGCTTTTGAACTATCTCCATGAATGAGGTGGCAACTGTACTGGCTTGGAAGGGATGAGAGAGTGCACAAAAGTTTGTGTACTTGGTGAGTCTATCAACAATCACCATGATGATACTCTTTCCTTTAGACTTTGGTAACCCTGTTATGAAATCCATGGAAACCTCCTCCCAGCGTTGAATTGGGATGGCTAATGGTTGTAAAAGACTTGGGGTATTAATTATTTCCACCTTATTTTTTTGGCAAACCAAACATTCTGCGACAAACCTTTGAACATCAATTTTAAGGCCATCCCAAAAAAATTCCTTCTTGACCCTATGGTAGGTTTTCAAAAATCCCGAGTGCCCTCCTACTGGAGAGGTGTGCAATTCCAATAGTACCTTTTTGTTTGAGTTGGGAGTTCTTACCTAAATATAAGCGATCTTTGTACCATAGTGAATCATTTTTCCATGTAAATGTATCTGATGCACTGGAATCCTGTTGCAACCTTTGAATGAGAGTCCACACTTTTTCATCATTCTTCCATTCAACCCTTGCTTCTATTATCCAATCGGGTTGGATGATCGAGATAGCATAGAGAAAGGCCTCAACATCTTCATCCTTTCTTGAGAGTGCAGCTGCCACAACATTTTGCTTCCCTTTTTTATAGACGATTTAAAAATCATAACCTAATATCTTGGTCACCCATTTTTGTTGTTCTTTTGAAGATAGTCTTTGTTCCAAGAAATATTTAAGACTATCATGATCTGTTTTGACCTTGAAGTTCCTACCTATTAGGTAAGGATGCCATTTCTTCAATGCATGTAGTATTGTCATCATTTCCTTCTCATAAATGGGTTTTTGTAAGTCCTTTCCTTTGAGTGGTCAACTTTGAAAAGCTAGGGGCCTTCCTTTTTGCATTAGGACAACACCAATTCCATTTCCCGAGGCATCACATTCCACATTAAAGTTTTTTGTGAAGTTTGGAGTGGTCAAGACATGAGCTTTGCACATCACCTCTTTTAAGATGTTCAAAATATTTAGTTGCCCCTGGAGTCCATGAAAATGCATCCTTCTTAGTTAGTGTTGTTAAAGGTGTTGCTATTCTTCCATAGTGTCGAACAAACTTGCAGTAGTAACCTGTCAAACCCAAAAATCCTTTAACATTCTTCAATGTTTTGGGAATAGGCCAGTCCATCATAGCCTTAATATTGTTAGGGTCTACCTTAACACCTTCATCAGATACAATATGACCCAAATAATCTACCTCATTCACCCCAAAGAAACATTTGGATGGTTTGGCATATAGTTGTTGTTCCTTTAGTATTTGTAGTATCTTGTCAACATGTCACACATGATCCTCCCAATACTTGCTATAGATTAGTATATCATCAAAAAATACTAAAACGAATTTTCAAAGGAAGGGATTGAAAATGGAATTCATCAACCCTTGGAATGTGGAAGGTGCATTTGTAAGGCCAAAAGGCATGACCAAAAATTCATAATGGCTTCATGAGTTCAGAATGTTGTTTTTGGGATATCTTCTTCCTTCATTCTAATATGATGATACCCTGAATGAAGATCCAACTTTGTGAAATATATTTCTCCATGTAGTTCATCTAACAATTGATCAATGACGGAAATGGGAAACTTATCTTTAATATTGATCTTGTTGAGCCTCTATAATATGGACACATACGCCATGAGGCATATTTCTTGAATACCATTGCCACCAATGTAGAGTAAGAACTTTGGCTAGGTCTAATAATGACAGCCTCTAACATTTCTTCAACCATGCACTCAATTTCACTCTTCTGGGCATACGGTATCTGTATGGCCTGATGTTAGGATGAAAACTCCCATGAATTAGGTGAATATCATGATCATGATTTCGAGTGGGTGGAAGACCTTTGAGAATATCTTCAAATACTTTGGAATGCTTGTCAATGATCCCTTGGAGATCTAGGGGAATAGATGGATTAGATGTTTGAACATCTAGTGAGCATATTTGTGCAATTACACCTTGATGCTCCTTTTTCAATAATTTTGTCATTCCATTTGAGCTTATCTCCTTACTGAGTTTCCCTGTGATACCTCTTAACTCAATTTATTTTCCTTCCAATGAAATTTTCATAAAAAGTTCTTGAAAATTAAAAGCCATTGTTCTCAATGATTGTAACCATTGGATTCCTAGCACGACATCAGCACCACCCATGGGTATAGAAATAATTGTACTATTCATCACATATTCCCGCATAGTAAGATTGATCTTATTTCATTTTCCTGAGCAATTGATAGTTCCTCCATCTGCAATCATTACTTGAAACTCTGGTGCTGGATATATAAAGCAATTGAGAGCTTTGGCTAATTTATAGTGAATGAAATTATGAGTACTACCAGAATCAATTAAGACTATTATATTTTTCTTTTTGATATATCCTTCGATCTTGAGGGTTTGAGGAGTACTAATTCCAGCCAATGCATTACACGATATCGTGGGAGTCAACTCTTCAGAAGAAATCGTGTCTCCATTTTCATCTTGAGATGGTTCTTGTTCTTGTTCTTGTTCTTCTTCCTCTTCACAATCTATGTAGAATAATTTATTCTCACCACACTTATGTCCCTTACTATACTTTTTGTCACAATTAAAGCATAAACCTTTTGCTTTTCTTTCCTCAAATTGTTGAGGTGTCAACCTGGTAGGTTGAGTTGTTTTAGAAGAAGGAACATTATTCTCTCGATAGATGTTAGGAGTGGTCCTTCTAGTAGCCATAGCCATATTTTTACTTTCAACATTTCATGCCACCCTAAATTCATTCTCCAATGATTTGGGTTCCCAAATACGAATCTCATGTTGAATGTTATCCCTTAAAGTTCCTATGAATACATCAATCAAGTGCTCATCTAGAATATATGTTACCTTTATATTAAATCTTTGGAAGTTATCAATGTGCTCTGTAACTGAACCCTTTTGCTTGAGATTTATCAATTGGATAAAGAAGGTATTGCTCCTTGTATCCTCATAGTGTGCTATCATTTCTTCCATGAAAATTGTCCAAGTGATGAGTGATTTGTGAGAATAAAGCCATCGATACCACACAAATTGATTGGGTTCTAAATATAAAGAAGCAATCTGTACCTTTTTGTGTATGTGGCACATTATGTAGATCAAATAATTGCTCCATCTGAAGTATCCATGTGACTGGGTCCTTGCCATCAATCTTCCTCATAATGATCTTAGGAATGTGGTTGGTCTTCAACCCAAAGTTAGAGTTTCTCCATTCTTGATTCATCTTCCTTGTGTCATTATCATGAATTTCATGGGATACATTTTCACTTTCAGGTGTCCTCTCTATTAGGAAATTTTTCAATACTTCCATGATCTCCCCTTTTAAACCATCCATCTTAGTATTTATTGCCTCCAACTTAGCTTCCGTTGAATCCATCATCTCTTGTAGTTCATCTTTTGTTATTGTCTTATTTTGTAAATCATTTATGTCCATAAGCATTTCTTCACCTTCATCAAGAGTCCAAGTAGGATTGTCTGGGGGTTTATTTGGTGTAGAAGTTCCATTTTTTGGTGGCATGTTGGCTAAGTATCACTTTAAACCTTGATTTTGAGGTGGTTCTTCTAGACAATCTTCCTTTTATTGTATCTCCAAACTTTCGGCCCTTCTGAGTATGAAATTTTCTTTTTTGTAGTTCTCTGATATTTCTTCTCTGCAATGCCACAAGTTTGATCACAATTGGATGTGCCAAGTGGAATTTATGGTAAATTACCCACAACTTGCTGATTTTTGGCCTTTCCAGGAGATATCACTTGTATAGCATGCCCCACAAAAAATAATTGATATAAAATTATGAAACTCATAGAATAAATACTACCAACCATCCACTATCCAATGCAACCAGTCTCACTCAATTTGGATACTATAGGAATAAGTTATGATTGTTTTACTCGGAACACCTACTTGAGACTAGTCAATAGGACTAGTCAGATACCCTATCTTCCATAGGGTGTATCTACAAATGTGAGATGAACAAAAAGATGAAATTTTTAACACATATACCTTACTAATTTATGTGAATAGCCTCCATATTTCAGGGTCTTAAACGTTACAGAAATTTTTTTATAGCGAAATTCTGCAATGAATCAATTCATGATGATTCCAGAACCCTATCTTACACAGGCTGTATCTCCAAAATTATAAGGTCTCAAGAGCTGAAATTTTAACCCAACATACCTTGATCCGTATAATAAATTTCCTCCAATTCGTTCTTTCTGAAACGTTGTAGAAAAAAAGTTATAGTGATAATTACAAGTTGTCTCAGATGTTGCAGTGAAACTCCAAGACCTTGAGCTTTAAAACCATATGTTAAGAACCAAATGTCAATATAGCATATAAAAACCTCAGAATAATTACTCAACACCTTGAAAAAGAGAAAATTTCAGGTAATAAGCCTCTTGGAGGGGGCAACCTCCTTATACCCCACATAAATGTCCAAATACAAGATGATTCCAAATGAAAATGTTTCCTTGGTATATATAGGAGACTAGGAGGTACAATTACAATTACTGGACTAAATCAGACATAAATAAAATAACATTACTAATCTAATATGCCCCAATTAAGGGGTAATGAGCCACTATTTAGGGCTTAACATATCATGTATTAAAATGGCCCTATCTTTTCTAATATTTCAAAAGGTTCACAATATCTTGTTGCCATCTTTGAGCAACTTCCTAATCTTAGTGAACTTCATGTTTCCTTCACTTTTAAAAACACATACTCACCCAATTTAAAATATATAAACACTTCATTCTTGTCTGCAAAACTTTCCCTCCTATCCTAGGAAGCTTTTAAATTCTTCTTGTTCTTTTCCATCTTCTCTTTCATTTCCTTCAAAAAATCGGGTCTAATAACCACTATGTCTGCTATATTATCCCTACTCACTGGAGCGTTACAATTCATGCCATACAATGATTCAAATGAACTATTTTTTAATGAGGCACGATACCCATTATTGTAAAAAAAATCCACTAAGTGGATATAATCCTCCCACTTCAATGGTTGATCCATCACACACATTCTGAGCATGTCCTTGATTACTCTATCAATCCTCTCTATTTTACCATTTGACTCTCTGTGATACGTTGTACTGATATTTAAATTTGTCCYAAAGCATTTGAATAAACCCTTCCAAAAATTGGAAGTGAACTTTGGATATATATATGAAATTATTTCCTTAGGCACTCCATGTAACCTGACAACTTCTTTCATATAAATCTCTGCAATATTTGTTTCCTTATGTGTAGTCTTCACAAGAATAAAATGTGTTTCCTTAGTTAATTTATCCACCACCACCATGATGTAATCATGTTGCTTCACTTTTATGGGAAACTTTGTAATGAAATCAACTATAACCGCTTCCCACTTCCATTCTAGAATGGGAAATGTCTGCAATAACCCAATTTGATGCTTATGCCATGTCTTCACTTTTTGGCATTCTAGACACCTGGATATGTAATTATCCACTTCTTTCTTCATTCTTGGCCAACAATATTAGCTCCTTAACACTACAATTGTCTTTTGGTATCCTAGGTTTCCAACATATGTCACATTATGAATTTCCTTGAACACTGCATTTTTCATCTCATTAGAACTCGACACATATAATTTTCCTTTGTACATGATAATTCCATATTCTTTCATCTCATAGAAATTAAATTTCTGCTGAAAATTACCTTGTTGTAACGTTTCTTTTATTTTTGGATATTTCTCATCTGAATTTGTTGATGCAATAATTTTATATTTCATATCAGTCTTGACATGTTAATGGTTTCAATATGTATCTCTTGAGATCTCCTACTGAGTGCATCGACCACCTGGTTTTCCTTTCCTTTCATATGCTTAATTTCAAAGAAATACTCACTAAGAAATTCAAGCCATCTAGTTTTCCTAACATTTAATGTTGGTTTCCCAAACAAATGCTTCAGACTATAGTGGTATGTCCTTAGCTCAAATTTCCTCCCCGTGAGGTAATGTCTCTGCATTTTTAATGCATGTATAATTGCTACTAACTCTCTCATGGGTAGCATAATTCCTTTCGTGCTCTTTTAATTTTTTGGACTCATAGCATGCCACATCATATTTTTACTGAAGACTCCACTGATCCCTTCCTTGGATGAATAAATGCACACAACAATGTCTTCATCTGGATATGAAATCCTTAATATCAGTGCACTTTTCAAGACATCTTTTAGTTTTTGAAATCTCTCTTCACACTTGGAAGTCCATTCAAATTTCACTCCCTTCTTTTGCAAAGTGATTGGGATTGCAATATTTGAGAATCCTTTTATTAATCGTCACTAATAACCGACAAGACACATGAATGATCTGACCTCTGTCACATTTATTGGCACTATCCATCCTCTAATGGCCTCTATATTCTTAGGATCAACGATTATCCTTTCTGCTGAAATTATATGACCCAAGTAGTGAATCTTCTTTTGATAAAAGATGCGCTTACTTAGCTTAGAATACAATTTATGCTCTCTTAAAACTTGCAACACCATTCTTAAA
>JASDQU011026127.1:11261-30711 GCA_032191745.1 Picea mariana
GGTTGGTAATATCTTTGACCCACACTTCCTCTGCGCCATGCCCCTATTGTTGCTCCTTCTTTCCTTCGGGCTCGGTAGGTGTTTCTATGTTAGGGTTTGTACTACCATTTTTACTTCTGGAGCTCTGCCCCATTTCCCCTTATTTCGTTGTCGAGGTTTCCTCCTCAACCCTCGTCAGGTGAGTGACTTTATTTCCGAGGTAGTGACATCTTCCAATTCTACAATATTCTCGGGTTCCGCCATACTTTCCTTTCTTCTTTGGCCATGTCGAGTAACCCATATGTATTTCCCTGGAGTGCCAAACTTTGGAGGTGTCATGTTGTATGTGGGTTGGATAATTTCTCTCTTCTTCGCACAATTACGCCTAGGTCACATGCTTCTAGCTCGCTCTATGCTCAAAAATCACTAAGTGTCGATATAACTCGTGCTTTCTGCACTTTATAGACCCGGTCATAATTATTTGGTCGTATTTTTCACTTTTTCCGTGCATTTGCGTAGTGTACATTTTTTTCCTACGCATTGTGTTTCCATTTTGTCGCATAATTTGTTGTGCAAGAATTTCTCCACATTACTGTCGTTTAACCAACTTCCTCCTCTTTTTGTATTTTTTTTTTTCTTTGTATTCATTTTTCTTCTTTTTCTCCTTTTTGTTTCTTTTATAAGTTTTGCTTCTCCTAATATCTACTATAGTACACTATATACATGGATTTTGTACTACATTGCAACTATTGAGAATGAGTAGGTTGACCATCCCTATACAGTTCCAGTCGACTACCATACACCATTCCTTTCAGTTATGTTCTTCCCAAGTCTTGTAGCTACACAGATCCTCCATCTATGACATTATTGAGTTCATATGGCCCTAACCAATGCATTCTGAACTTACCAGGTTGTTGCAAAAACTTGTTTTCATAGATGAGAACTAGGTATCCCTCCTTAAAGCTCTTATTCTTTATGTGTCTATCATGCCAATCTTTGTCCCTTTCTTTCTATACCTCTTGGTGAAATCCTATCAGAATCTTGTCTTCTTCCATTTCCATTAGTTGACTTAACCTCTTTTGTACTGCACCTCTTTATGTCATATTGGTAATTGCTACTACGCGCAGACTGGGTACCAAAAATTTCAATGGCACCACTGCTTCTTGTTCATACACCAATATGAACGGTTTATGTCCTGTCAACTTCTTGCATGTAGTCTTGTATGCCCATAATGATGCTGGTATTTTCAAATCCCAATCATCTATGTTAACATCGTTGATATTTGTCAAGGCATTCTCCAAAATCTTGTTGAAAGATTCTACTGTCCCATTTTCTTGAGGATGATATGGTGTAATCTTCTGGTGATAGACTTCAAACTCCTCAGTCATAGCCTTGATGGTACTATTAATAAAATGGGTGCCTTGGTCACTCATCAAAATCCCAGGACATCTAAATCTTGTGACCACCTGCACAAATAATAAGTGTGTTGTTGTCTATGTGTTGCAATTATTAACTGGTGTTGCTTCTACCCATCTGGTTAAGTATTATGTCGCAGTAATGATATATCTAGCTCCTGACATTCTTGTTGGTGGATTAATAGGTCCGACAAAATCTATTGTCCATTTTTCAAATAGCTGAAGAGTTACTTGTGGTCTTAGGGGCATCTTATCCCTCCTGTTGGGTTTTCCAACCCTCTGGAAGACATCACAATTCTGGAAATATTCTTTGGCATCTTTATGAACTGTTGGCCACCATAAATCTACACGCAATACCTTCTGTGTGGTATATTTTCCTACATAGTTTCCTCCAACTATACCTTCATGAGTTTTTCTAAAACCATGGGTCGTTCATGTTCCAACACACTCCTTCTCAAGATGTTGTATGCACCCATATTGTATAAATGACCTACAATGAGTTGATAATTTGTATCTCTAAGTACCAAATGTTTATTCTGTGTATTACTAAACTCCTTTGGTGCAACTCATATACTTAATAATTCAATGACATCAGCAAAGTACTCATCAACTACCTATACTGGAAATAACAGTGCATCAGGGAAGTTGTCTTCCAAGTTAGTAGGTTCTTCTCCATTGGTTACCCTTGAAAAGTGATCAGGTCCTGAAGTCAGCTTCCATTGTTTGACTGTTACTTCAAAATCAAATTCCCAGAATAATAATAACCATCTACAGATCCTCCCCCCCAACACTGGTTTGTTGACTAGATATTTGAGGGTAAAATGATTTGTGAACATTTTAAAATTCTTGCCCAATAAGTAATGTTTGAATTTATGAAGTGCATATAACATGGCTAGGCCTTCTCTTTTTGTGGTGTTGTAATTCTACTTAGATTCTAATAATTGCTTGCTTGCAAAGGATATAGGGTGATCTAATTCCCTTGCCGCCAAAATTTCTCCAAGTGTTATTGCTAATTCATCTACATGCACATGAAAATTCTTTTCCCAATATGGAAACACTGATATTGGTGTTGTCACCATCTTATCCTTTAAAGTATCCAATCCCTACTGAAAATCCTCGTTCCACTTAAATATGGTGTCCTTATTCAACATTTGTTCCATCAGTGCAGTAATTTGTGCATACCCATTTGTAAAATTCATGTAGTATCATGTATGTCCAAGTGTGGCTCTTAACTGACGCACTGAGTTTGGTGGTGGTAAGTTCATAATGACAACAATCTTAGCAGGGTCAACTAGTAAACACTATATGCACACTATATGTCCCAACAATATTCCAAAAGGTGTGCCAAAAATGCATTTTCTAATGTTTAGTGATATCTGACATTGCCTGCATCTTTCCAACATTAGTCTTAGGACTTATAGATGATCTTTCAAAAGACTAAAGACAGTCCAGTCATCCAGATGTACTTCTAAAAACTAATGTATGAACTCCTTAAAAGCGGCCATGACCACCCTTGAAAAGATGGTTGGTGCATTCTTCAATCCAAAGGGCATAACTGTATATTGGTAGGATACCCATTCTGTAGAAAATGTAGTCTTATTCATGTCCTCTAGAGATATTTTGATCTTATGGTAACCTAAGATTCCATCTATGAATGAATACGCTTTGTGGCCACCCACATTCTCCAAGACCTCAACTGTAAAAGGGGTAGGGAAAGGATCATGTAAGCAAGCATCATTTAGTTTCCTCAAATCTACATGAATTATTATCCCTCCTTGCTTTTTTTCCTGGACTACCAGGGGATTTATCCATTCAGATTCCTCCACTGCTTCTATGATACCAACTTCCAACATTCGGTCATTTTTTGCTTTCACTTTCTACTTATACATTGGATTCAGCATGTAAGGTCTTTGTCTGACAGGCCTACTATCTAGTTTTAGGATTATCTTCACCTCACCTAGCTCACATGTTATTCCTTTCATCTCTATAAAGGTGGTTGGAAACAGGTCATTGTATTCATGCGGTAACTATGCTATCCTTTCCAGTGTCTGCTCATCCTAAGAGTCTCCAATGCTTTCCATTTTGGGATTTTCCTCTATCCCAATGTTGACTTTCTTGACTTTGATTGGTGCAGGAAACACCTCTAACTCTAGATATGGACCTTCCACCTCTCTCTCTCCTTCAATCTCTGTGACATGAATGTTGCATGGATCATCTTCATCTAGTGATTCCTCTTCAACATGATAACATGAGAGTAACTCTTTGACTATATGTTTGTTCTGTTGTTGATATTCTATGATAATATCCACCTCAATTTCCTCAAATAATATCATTCCATGTGTTAGCAATGAGAGTCACCCTCAGAATGCTAGAGGATAAACTCAGTACCCATTTGATTTAAATGATTAAAATAGGTTATACTAATGGATCAGCAAGAGAAGAGTAAAAGGGAGGGCAACAAACTATTTTTCTCTTGTTTCCATTCTTTCTTATCATCTTTATTGAGTAATATTTACAGACTTTGAAGATCAAAATTTGTGGTCAATGGATTCATGAGCTGCAAAGGATTTGTGGTAATTGCCTGATAATCATTGATTATTGTTGAAGCACTCTTTTATCTATCTTTCAGAAAAGATCTATGTTAAGTGGATATTCTTCCTTTTGTTTACCTTCTATTCTTCTACCCATCCTTGCATAAGCCTTTGTTTGGTAGGAAACCTGATTTCCTTTGACCTGTAGAATTGTATGACTCCATGCCGAATAGAATGCATTTGCAAGTTGTCTACTTCCCTCCCTTTTACTCTTCTCTTGTTGATCCACCGGTATAACATGTTTTAATCATTTAAATCAAATGGGTACTGGGCTTATCCTCTAGTAGTTTGAGGGTGACTCTCAGTGATAACATTTTTGGCATCATTGTCGAGGAGCGAAGAATGAAGTAATCTTCCCTGGGAGAACAACATAGAATAGATTCAGCTCTTGATGGTAGACAAGAGTAGAACACTAGTTTGATTACAATCTTCTACCTAGTGACTCCAGCTTCATCATAGATGAATCTATTGGTGAATTCACTGGTTTGAAATGGAAAAGATACTTGCTCATAGGTATAATTTTTTTTATTTTTCAAATATATCTGGTTTTCCAAACCTCGTTCCTGATAGAAGCGAATGGGAAGGTCCTCTTCCTAGATTTAGAGGAGAATATTGGGAAGTGTCAGCTGAGTTCTTATTAGATTTTCACGAGTGAATTATTAAATTGAAAGTTATACATGAATATGCCAAGATAAAGTTGTTTAGATACTCCCTGGAGGGAAAAGCCTGCGACAGGTGTAGATCTCTTCCAGTTGCCAGTGTTAATTCTTTGAAAGGTTTTCATAGTTCCTTTCATTCATTTTGTAAAGAGAAATTTTCAAATGACTTCCTTTATCCATAATGTTGCCATGAGTTTGATTTGTTGTATAAAGGATCTGAAATTCATAAAGAGTATGCTTGTATTAAAGAATATGTTGCAGCAGAAGAGACTTTTCATGATGATCAATAGGTTGATACTCTTCAAAATGATATGCTTTCTCGATAGATATGGAGTAGAAGAAAATAAACAGGTTTATGAAAGTTCACCTGCTATAATTGTTTCTGATTATTATGAATCTAAAGATGTGTTTGATCTAGCTATAAATCACRTGGATCGGTTGTATTTTAGTCAAATTCCACTTGCAATTAGTGAAACCAACCTACAACAACTTTCATTTTTGTAGAAAAATGAAATTGGCAGCAGTTATAAAGTTGGGCATATACAGAAATAATCCAATCTCCAGTTGGAACAACAAGAAAAGGAATTTTTTTATGACTTTCAAGACCCTATGGTTGATTATTTGGAGTCTTTGAGGAGTGTATATGTCAAACCATTTTTTTTAGTGGATGTTGTTTCTGTTATCTTTTTCAAYTGCACTTTTCAATGCCATGGATTTCTTCTTTTTTCTGATCCAGATCGAGAGTTTCACCCATTAATCAGTTCCTTGCATGGCTTCATTGGAAAACTAATTATACTTGATCAAGCAGCAGTTCAAYTGATTATGTGTAGGATGAATAAGCTCGACACTCAAGRATTTTTGTTCGCAGTTRTTTTTGTTTTCAGTGGATTAGTGTAGGAACATATATAAATAAGCTCACTCCATGAGCATTTGATTTTCAGCAACAGTGTTTCATCTTGTGCATATTTCAAAGTGGATTTGATTGCAGTAAGTTTACAGTACCTGTTTCAGTTTGTAGTGTGTTTGGTTGAGGAATTGGTCACAGGTCTTAGTTTTCAGGTTGCAAGGAAGAGCCTGGTTTATACCCAATGGATAAGGCACTTGAACTGCAGAGGTTCTTGGAGCCTCACAAGGAGGTCTCCATCCCCTGTGGAGCCAATGTTAGCACATAATATGTATTGAAGCACATCATTAGTCTTTGTTAGTCATGTGGTAATTCCTTCTTCTAGGATTCAATCATTTAAAAGTTCATAGGTTTAGAGTCATCTTTTATGATTATAAATCAAGGTGCTTGATTTTAACCTTGGGTCTAAAGTTGATCAAAATACATTGTCAAGTATTCATGTCATCATGGTAATAATCATCATTTGTAAAGAAGGAAAGGGTTGAGTTCATGACTAGAGAGATCTTGAGAGAGCTGCATGGGAAAATTATCTGTGTATTTGTAAGCCTGAGGGCATGTGCTATAGGAATTTATGCCATTAGAGATTCATGAAATTTTTGATACCAGACTGTTTTTCTCTTGTTTCCATTCTTTCTTATCATCTTGCTTGAGTAATATTTACAGACTTTGAAGATCAAAATCTTCCTTTGGTTAATGGATTCATGAGTTGCAAAGGATTTGTGGTAATTGCATGTTAATCATTGATTATTGTTCAAGCACTCTTTTATCTTTTTTTTCAAAAAATATATTTGTTAAGTGGATATTCTTCTTTTTGCTTACCTTATATTCTTATACCCATCCTTGCATAAGCCTTTGTCTGGTAGGCAGCCTGGTTTCCATTATTCTGCAGAATGTTATGACTCCATGCCCAATAGAATTCATTTGTAAGCAGTCGGTTGCCCTCTCTTTTACTCTTCTCTTTTTGATCCACCAGTATTAGTTGTTTTAATCATTTAAATCAAATGGGTACTGGGCTTATCGTATAGAAATATAAGGGTGACTCTCAATGCTAACACTCTGTATCAACTTCAGAGATGAATCAATGTTGTGTTTCTCATTATCAAATGAGAAGGTTACCACAAAATTCTATTGTAATATTTTCCATTATGTAGTGCATTTGCGCATCTCCTGGTCTATGTACTAGTTCCTCGGTATCCCTTCTAATGTATGGATAAAATAGTGAGGCCATTCTTCTAGTGGTGTCAACCTCCATTGTGTTTTTCATTTCTCTAGGTGCTCAACTAGTCTTCCTCGCCCATCATACTTCGTCATTGTATTGATCCCATGTTCTGCACCAAATCTAATGTGCAGTATCCGTTTAAACTAATACCAGTCCTACATTGTTTCTTTGTGCGCACCCCACCATCTTGTAGGTGTTGCCTTGATTTCAATATCCAGGGATAACAGCCTCTGATTTTCCAAAAATTCCTCCTCATAGTTGGTCAAAAATTCCTCTAAGCCGTTCAACCCATGAAAACTAGGAGGTTCCCTTATCTTTGTACCAACCCATCTTACTGCGCAGTCTATTCTTGTGCACCTCCTTATGGAGAATTCATGTAGTCTTTGTTTCTAGTTCTCCAGACCTGTGTCTGATTCTAAAGCACATGATGTAATGCTTCTCCAATTGAACAACCCATCAAAATTCGGTTTGACATAGTTTGCTTCTTTCACAGTGGTTCTATATCACTGATTTTTTTCTTCCAAGTCCAAACAATTCGCCTCTACAAACCTCTCTCCTTATGAAGGATCCAATGGTGCAATCACTTTGTACTCACCTAATTCAAAATTCATTTTCCTTGTCTTTAGGTTGATTATATCCTGGTTATCAAATTCCTAATCCAATCCAAGTAATTATGGGTAGGGTGTTGTGCCATCTACTATCTCTATCACTTTGAAATCTGCCACAGTGAGCACTCCATCCAAATCTAATGTCACACCTTTAAGTCTTCCAATTGGTAACACTTTGTGTTGACTTGCTAGTTTTAACTAGACAGGTGAATAGCCTAACGTGGCTTCCCCCATACAGTGTCATGTATTCTTAGGAAAGATGTTTACTTCAGAGCCTAAATCAAGCATGATCTCTCCCATATTGAAATCCCCAATGTTGGCATTCAACATGAATTCCCTACTTGTTCTTCTTCTTGTATGGAGGTGATTGATTGTTTTATGCTCTAACCTCTCTTCCACTTCTATGTTGCATCTTTCTAGCAAATTCTATAAGACCTTAACGAATGATGGATCATTCAATAACTTAACAAAGGATTGCATAAAAGTATTTATGGTACTTACTTTCTCTAAAGTTTGTCCTTTGTTGGTGTGATCCATTGAAGATGGCATCTCGTACATTGGTGGATCCTGAGGTTGTTTCGCAATTGATATAGATGCAATGTTCTCCTTGAGAATATCTTGTTTGGCTTCTTTAAATGTTTCATTTTCCTTATGAACGTCAAAATGCTTATGTGGCTTAGTATTCTTCTTTACCCATTGGTGTTGAGATGGATATTGTTTTGTTGCATCAACTCATGTATTGTCTCCTTCTCGAGTGACTATGTTGATGTTTTTCCCATTATCCCTAGCTTCTACAAAAATCCACTGGACATTCTAATTGTTCTAGTTCCTTTTTTTCATGTATTTTTCCCAAGAGTGTTGGGAAGTCTTTTGTGTCATTGTTTATTGCACGACAATACATACATATCACAGGTGGAAGTGGGAAATACCTTGCATAGTGTCTTGGTCATTGGCAGTTCTAGCATACTACTGGTCCTCTGACTCATCCAAATCTTTCTCTGCCTTGGCCTCCACCTCTGAATCCACCTCTATCTCCTCATGGTGCATTGTATTGGGGTACCTGGTTATACTGCACGGGGTTATAATGTGGCTTGGTATTGTTGTACTGATGCTACGCGAGATTGAATTGTGGTTTCACATTATTGAATTGTGGTGCATATTTCCCTATCATCATCTCTACTTTCACCCTATAAGTTTTTGAAGTCATTTCTCTCATCAGTTCCACCATTCTATAGTCCTTATCATCATGACCCACTGATTTGCAAAAATTGCAATACGAAATTTTTGGCATTGTCTCATACTTTTGCATCATTGGAAAATGATATGGATCATTCCCATGTGTCTGACAAATCTTGCACCATGGTCCTCTTGTTGGCAAGGTGTTTGGCACCTCTTCTACCAAGTACTGCGCAAATTTTGGACATTTGTTCCTATGATGTCCTTATGTCCTGCATAGTGTACACCAAACAACTTCTCTCTTCTCTTTTTTCCTTATTTTGGTTCAGTTGAAATGTCATATTCTTCAAATCCTCCTTTAGCTCCTCTATTGTTGGATTTGTCTGTTGATATTGGTTTTCTTCCATTTGTAGGGTTTCTTGTAGAGCCTCTTCCTAATTTTGGAACTTCTGTTGTCTCAAAGGATACTTCAAGTGGGGTAACAGTGAGTTCACAATTAACTRCCTATGTTGCATGTCAGTAATTGAATACTTAAAATTACCTTTAAGACATTTGAACCTTTGATCAATCTCCCAAACAAACTCATMTGGTTTCTGCCTAATTTCAATAATTTCATTCATGTACTGGTCTTCTCATCTTGGCTTCTGAAACTCATTTACCCATAGATTTTTCACCTCTGTGATAGTCTTTGGTACTCCTTGTGGACTGTTTACGTCAAGGCTCATGTACCAGTCAAGTGTGCGGTCTCTAAGTGTGATAGMTAACCGCGCGAGTCTTGTATCCTCATCGGTGATTTGCTTTGTTCCCATATCTTTTCACAGATAAATAAATGTTTTTCAAGGTCCTCAGACGCCTYGCCCTGAAACTYTGGTAATATGATAGTGGAATCTAGTCCTACCATTTTGAATTGTGTCAAACTACTGCCTTCGCTCAGTGTAGATAATTGATTGTTACTTCCTCCACTTTCTCCCCTAGTTGGTTTTCCTTGATTGGACCCCTGACATGTTGATCCTCTTCCACTAAAATTTAGTTGTCTAAACATTGGTGTTCTTTAAGGTGTATTAGTCGCACATGGGGTTGTAGGTTCCACATTGACTGTGATTTGGACTGGAGTTATGCCTTATGTTCCTGACCCTGGACCTCTTGTTTTCCTTTCACATGTTTCACATAGAATTTCCTCAATCTACTCCACATCCTGGAGATCCTCTACCTCATCTTCATCGCTCGCCAGTCTCTCTTTGTCGGCTATGGCCCTCATTTTGTTGTTCATCTTATATTGCTAAGGTCTATCGTTGTGCATCTTTCCAACTTTTTCCATTATCTGCTTTATCTGGTCCTCTTCCATCATTATTTAGTCCATGGCCTCCTTCTTCTTCCCTTTATCCATCTCCCTGGCCATATCTCAAACTCATGTCAATGCTTCCCCCCTTCCCCCATGTGCATACGGAAATTTAGTTGTCTGATTCCATAGCCATCACACCTTTGTCATACAATAAAATCTTGATAGAAGTATAAAGTGATTTCATGTACCTACCTCTGGGTCCTCTTTGAAAATCTTGTTCTACAGTAGTGTAGGACTTTGCAGTATCAACTGCAAACTCAATGATAAACCCTGCAATAATATTGTCTAACCAAAAATCTATTGTGCACATAAATTTATTATTGACTTGCTACAACTGTGCACTTAAATTTATTATTTACTTGCTGCAACTGCGTGATATCCAAGGAAATCATAGAAAAATACCTCATACAAATCAACAGATGCGGGAAATCATAGAAAAATACCTCATGCAAATCACTAAACACGTATTTGTCAAGATATTTGCACAGTGTAAACTTAGGATTTCTTTTGTCCTTCTGCGCAAATTTGAGTTCCTTTGTCCTTAACCATCTTTCAATCTCTGCCTTCGTTGGATTCCATGGCCTGAACATTCCCTTSTATGCTTTCATCCTCCATGTTTTTATTCGACAGATCTCGTCCACTCAATCTTGTGCAGTTCTAGTCGACAATGGAACCATTTGTTGGTTACTTGGGCTTACACAGGTTCTGATCTCAAATAGGTTTCCAGCAAAACCCTCAAAACTATCATCCCTTTTGGTAAACCATAAGRTAATGTTGCGCATAGAGTGCACAACGCAGTCTCACCCGAGATAGATTTATGGGGTACTGCAATACTCAGGTGTTTGCAGTCTAGGAAGGAGYGKGGACTGTGTTTTGATTATTTTCCTTATGCATCAACATCATTAATCATTCATCTACTTCTAGGATTCATTCATCATTAAACCATGCATGCATGTTGTTATAATCAAATTTAACCATTCATTCTTCAAATGGTGATTAAAAGAACATTAAAAGAAATCATTCATAACACATAGAATATAGTATTTTATCGTGGTTCACCCCCTCCTAGGCTGCATCCACAAATATCTGGCTCTTCTACTCTTTTATTCATTCTGTTGTAAAATGTGCACTGCACGCATTACATCTTCAGGATTACAATCAAAATGAGGGTAAGTACCCTCTGGGAGGATGAATAGATCACACTAGGCTCCACAACATGTGACCTAACCCTCAAAACCTATCTTATTCGACTCAACAACAATAAAAGCCATAACAACTGATAACACAATACTCAACAACTCACAAACCCATACTAATCAATAGAACTCACCCTAGACCTCCTAGGTCTTTATTTATACTACTCTATTGGCTTACAGTTGTTACAATATTGTCAAAAACCCTAACCCTAACATAGTTAGGTCTGTCTACATGCATGCCACCCTGCTTTTCCTTCTTTTTCTACATGTTTTTCTGCCTCCTAAGGTGCGCACTCCAAAAATAGAACTTCTCTTCCCAAAATAGCCATGCACCCAAAATAGATATTTCTCCCAAAATAGATCTTTCTCTCAAAATAGGACTGCTCCAACAAAAACAATGATGTATTTTTATTAATATCTGAGTGTAATTACATATTACAAAGATAGGCTCGCTGGTCTTTTAGCATCTATGCTCTCCATCCTAATAACCACCTAGGCACTCTGGCCTATATTGTGTAACTGCAAAGAATATTCTTATCCCCTTTTGTGGATAAAGTAAAAGATAAAATATAGTTATTATTGATTAGATCAATCCCCTTTGTGGATTGATCATGTCGAGCATTGTAATTGACCAAATCCCCTTTTGTGGATTAGTCAAACCCTAATTGTAATATGAAAAGTAAGAAGTCGACCCCCGGGCAAATTAAAGTGGTTCTAACCACCCATATTGAGAAGTCGGCCCTGCCAGTGAAAAGACACCTTAGTTCAACACCTTCCAAATTGTATAAATAAGAGAGGCCAATGCCTCATTTGTACACACACTCAACTGACTCATCTAGTGCACAAGTATTGAAGGAATCTGCAGTTACCAATTGTCGGAAGAAGGAAGAGAGAGAGAGAGGCACATCCTTGGGAGAGGAATTTATGTGTTGTTTGGTTCATTGTCTTGGCATTGTATTGGCTATCTATATTAAGGAAGTTTTGTTGGGTTTTCTTCCCCGTGAGGGTTTCCCAAGATAAATGTTGTGTACTCTTGTGATTGTGTTTCTCTTAGTGATCCTATCTATGCTATTGTTATCTAGTAAATTAAAAGTAACCTAATAATAGCAGAAACTTTAACATGGTATCAGAGCTAAGCTGAAGAGAGAATCTTTCAAAGGAAAAAGAAAAACGTCATTGTTGTCGTACAAGAAAATTAGGGATTTTTATTGAAGAAGAATTTCAGCCCCAAAACCATCTAGAAAAGTGTCCCCTACCTTAAGGAACACTTTGGCATCTTCAGTGCACCTTTTCAGTGGCTAGATCTCCAAGAAAGTGAAACCCTAGTTTTCACAAAGTACTAGAAGTACCGGAAAACCAGAGTACTAGAAGTACCAGAGTACCAAAAAACCAGAAGCACCAGTCCATAAATCTGTTGATCAAGTTTGAAGGGGTAAAAATTGGATTTTCATAAATATGACTGTACCATCATACTCGCCTTAGTCTAGTGCATCTTTTGGTGAGTTTAGTTTTCAGATCCAAGAAATTTAATTTTTCTATTATTTCTATAGCCTAGAGGGCTAGGATTTCTACTACAAGAACGAATGGTTACCAGCATGAGGGTAGAAGATGGGCTGGAAGGATCTAGAAACTTCATATCTTGGAAGCATAGATTGCAAATGATTCTAGACGAGAATGATCTCCTAGAACATGTTATAGTGGGTGTACCAGAACCAGATGAAGAAGAGAAAAAGACCAAGCATAATCAGAATGAAAAGAAAGCAAAGAGAATCGTGTCAGATTCAGTAAAGGATCACTTGATCCCTCATATGTCTGAACTACAAACAGCAAGGCAAATGTATGAAGCACTCAACAGGTTATATGAAAGTAAAGACATTAGCCGAAATCTTTCCCTAAGAAATTAGCTTCGTAATATGAAGATGGAAAACTCAGAATCTATCACATCCTATCTTATGAGAGTTTCTCAGATCAGAGATCAGTTTGCAGCTATTGGAGATGTCATTAGTGACAAAGAGCTTGTAGCCACAACCCTAAATGGGTTTCCAACATTTTGAATTCCTTTTGTACAAGGAGTGTGTGCAAGAAGCAAGTTACCCAAGTTTGATAAGTTATGGGCAGATTGCACACACGAAGAATCTAGACTTGCAGACCAACATAAGAGATTATTGATGAAGAGGAAGCTCTTATAGCTCAAAAGAAAAAAAAAGTTCCTTCAGTAAAAACAATAAAGAAGCTAACTCCATAAGAGTTCCATATAAGAAGAAAGATGTTTCAAATATCAGACGCTACAACTATCAAAAGTTGGGACACTTTTCCTATGCATGTCCTCAAGGAAAAGGGAAAAGAAAGTATCAAGCACATGTGGCAGAGGAAGAGGAATATCCTCCCTCAAAGAAAGCTTTAGCAGAAATTGAGGGTTATGTACTTTAAGTTGAATATAGTTGATCTGAAGAAATATAGCAAATGGTGGAGTCCATGGAGCCTCCCCACACAAAAACAAAAGATAAGTATCATTTTTATTACTAGTATCTTGTTTACTTTAATACATTATCATTACAAGTTAGATATTTTTGTGAGAATGTTAATTAACCTCGTTTCACTTCAGTGTCTATGTAGACTTATGAAGGAAGTATCAAAGAAGAGGATGAAGAAAGAGATAAAATATTTATTTCAGAAATCATATTGTAAGTAAGTTTACAGGTCTCGGAAGAAAGAACTTATGTCGTAACTTTCAGAAGTTAGACAGCATGAGAAGGACGTATGATATGGTGACAGTCAGTAAAGACTAGACAGTATCCAGTATTTATATAGGAGCAGGAGGCTCCTAAATATGTAGAACAGAAATGTTCAAGATAAAGAAAAAGATGGATACTCATATGTAGTTGATGAGATGCAGGTAACTACAGGTTGCTCCAGTATCGTTCTTATAGATGCAGAGAGAGAAGGTTGATTCAGTATGAAGATATAAAGAAAGAAATATTCGAACTCAAGAAGGCACCCAGGATATTACAGAAGAGAACTTCAAGGATGATGATTATAAGCTATCAATTTGGTGCAAGAGGGATCCATGTCTCCGAGTTCGAAATGGAGGATCGTGATTTGATGCAGTTAGGAAAGCAGATGGATGGTACCCAGATATTTTGATCAAGATGAAAGTTATCCAGTAGATGGATGGTGCCCAGCAAATGGGTAGCATGGTATTATACCATGGAAAGATTTTGGACCACAAGATATTTTTTCATATCCCATAGCTAGACGTTCATAGAGAAGGAGAAAGAGAAAAGACCTTCGTAGATAAGGAAAGATCAATCCCACGGGTAGACCTTCATAAAGAAGGAAAAGAGAAGAGACCTTCGTAGAGAAGAGGAATGAGAAATTTGCTAAGGTTGGCCTATGTCCAAGTGTTGAGTTTTGGATACTCTAGGGACATGCTAGAATACCATCATAGAGAGGGGTGTGGCCACCCTCGTAGAGAGGAATGTGGATGTTTCTCCAAGGGGCAGTGGGCAGATACTCTCCTCTGTCCAAGGATTGAGTAGCCTGGAACACAAACCTTGACCATGTGGAATGGTTAGCTGGCTCTTGAGGTTTGTGTCATGATCCTGCGTGGATCATGAAAAGGGAGTCTAGTCTTGCCCAAGCTAGCATCTTAGCTTCTCTAGTTCATGTGAGATGACTAGGAGTGAAGATATGGTAGTAGTCCTCCCTAGTGGATGGGTGAGATAGATGACTACAAGAGAAGGGAGAACATAAAAGAAATGGAAAAACTCATAGAATATATTCTATGTGAAGATAAGAGATCTTCTGTGTGAAGATAAGATATCTTTTGTGTGAAGATAAGAAAGAAGTATCTTCTGCATGAAGATGAAATAAAGAAAGAGTATCTTTTGCGTGAAGATAAAGAGAATAAAAATTTCGATGATTTATAGATATGCCAGTCAATGATCATGATGCCAGATGACCAAGTGGATTATATTGATGCCTCTTGTTACCCAATTGATGATGTTATCCATTTGATGATGTTATCTAGTTGATGATGTTACCCAGTTGATGATATTACCCAGTTGATGATGTTATCCAGTGGATTTTGCTACCTTGTTGATGTTGACATCCAGTGACCTGTCAAAAGAGAAAGAATATCCTTCTTGTTAAGAGGGAGTGTTAAAATATTGTGTAACTGCAAAGAATATTCTTATCCCCTTTTTTGGATCAAGTAAAAGATAAAATATAGTTATTATTGATTATATCAATCCCCTTTTGTGGATTGATCATGTCGGGCATTGTAATTGACCAAATCCCCTTTTGTGGATTGGTCAAACCCTAATTGTAATATGCAAAGTAATAAGTCGGCCCCCATGCAAATTAAAGTGGTTCTAACCACCCAGATTGAGAAGTTGGCCCTGCCAGTGAAAAGACACCTTAGTTCAGCACCTGCCAGATTGTATAAATAAGAGAGGCCAGTGCCTCATTTGTACACACACTCGGCTCACTCATCTAGTGTGCAAGTATTGAAGGAAGCTGCAGTTACCAGTTTCCAGAAGAAGAAAGAGAGAGAGAGGTGCATCCTTGGGAGAGGAATTTTTGTGTTGTTTGGTCCATTGTCTTGGCATTGTATTGGATATCTATATTAAGGAAGTTCTGTTGGGTTTTCTTCCCCGTGATGGTTTCCCAGGATAAATGTTGTGTACTCTTGTGATTTTGTTTCTCTCAGTGATCCTATCTATGCTATTGTTATCTAGTAAATTGAAAGCAACCTAATAATAGCATAAACTTTAACAATAGGCACTCTGGCCCAAAATATCATCGCTCACTGCCTATATGTACATTTACATTTATATTTACAATTGGGGTTCGGCCTAGGGGTATTACAAGGACGCATTCCTTGGGTCAGCAGGTTGAGAAGAACAAGATATTGTGGTTGCGACTGTTATTGGAAAGTAAAAAGATTTTGGAGTTTTATTTTTTGAATATTATGATGTAAATTTGTATATGTATTTCAACATGGTGTTGTGCACCGAGGACGGTCCACAATTGTAGTGGAGGGGAAATGTAACATCCCCTCTATAATCCCTAGTTTAATTTATGCATAATGTAAATATAAATGTGACTATGGCCATTCGATGTAATATGTGAAATGTATTTTCTAAATTCTAATAAATAAAATGTGATACCGGTTATGGGATATGATAGAGATGGGGGTTGAGTTTCGACAATAGAAGTGAGTGTCTAAGATATTTCCAAGGGGAAAATGATTTATTGGTATTAATTCAACCCACTTTTCTGAATTTCATTATCATCGGGAATAACTTATATTTATTGTTTGAGTGTATGAGAGCCCAATCATTAAACTCATGTAAGAGGGTGGGTGTGAGAGTCACATCCCATAGTTATTGGGGAGCATGTTGTTGAAGTACAATCAACATTGGGAAGAGTGAGCAATCAACTGTCTTGGGAAAATAGAGGAAATTTCTATGGGGAGAATAAGAAATTTTCACATTCTGTTTTTAGATGAACAACAAGCAGAGAGCAGAAAAAAAATGAGCACTATGTTGAAAATATGTCTCTCGGAGACAACCCTTGGTATGTTCTAATACCATGTTGATATTCATCCTCTAATCAACACCCGGTAATTAGATAAAAATAAAATCTCTTTATCTACTAAAAGCACAATTGAGTAGTCAACTAAACATGTAGCAGAAGCATAAACTAGGAAACCAAAATATCACACATAAGACACCAATATTTTTGGGTAAACTATTGTTATAGCCTTAAAATGCTCTACCTATGCATACATGGCATTGGCCTTTCTACTTGCATAATTTTCCAAATCACTGTTGAGGAACTCTATTTAAAAAACCATTTTTTCAAGCATGTACGCGCTTTGTTGCACTATTGCATGTGTACATATGTTTGTTGCATGCTATATAGCCCACATACATATGCTAGCTGCATATTAAACAACCCTCGTTTACCTCCAAAAGTTGCAAGGAATTCAGCGAAGATTACAGGCTATTGAGGGTTTCCCAACAAGTTCACCCATTGTAGCCCATCCCCAAACCGAATAACTATCCTTTTGTCATATAAAGGAGGTCTTGGGGTCCCATTCCCACATCAAGCATTAGAAAAATGAAACTCTGCCCAAATCCCTTTTCCCTCCTTGCCCAAGTATTTGCAACCCCTTATGAGTTTTTTCCTCAACATTCTCTTTCTAGCTTTTCTCCTATACAATATTTGTAGCGTTGTTTTCCTAAGTGTTTTTGTAGGTCATATTTGGGAGGAGACTTGCAACCTGGGAGATACAAAGTTGGATGTGGTTTACATTGAACGTTGTACCAAAGGTACTACTTCTAACCTACTTTCCTATCTCTTTCCATTCATCTATTTAGAGTTTTTGGGGTAGTTTAGGAATTAGATCGTCTTTTAAGGGAGATCATAGCTCTGCCTATACTTTGACCTTGGTATAGTAATGGGGGGATTTTCCCCGCTATCATGATGAAAGAGACAAAAAGAAACTAAGTGTTGGTAGCGGACTTGTGAAAGAGTAAAATAATGCACTCGTAAATATGTCGCTTGTGAACCCACCAAGATTTGGAAAATCGACTAAGTATGGCACAAAATGTATATCATGGAAAATAAAGGTCCATATTGCATAAAACAGAACATATGGGACCACAATAAACTAAGAAATTTTCTAAGTATAGGAAAAGTAAAAGAAAGAAACATGTGTGTTGTAGGTTGTATCCCTTCATTTTGTTGGATAATAAAAATGAAGGACCTAACAATTTCTATGGTGAATGTAGCCCACACTGGGTGAACCACGTATATATGTGTCTCTATTGTATTGTTTATCTTCTATGTTTTATTTCCACATTTGTTTTATTTTATTGCTCTGCGATCCTGTTTTTCTAACAACTAGTATCAGAGCAAAAGGTAACACACAGGAAAAGAGGGTTATTGGAAGCAATGGCAGAAGATGGAAATTTTAGGGTCGAGAAATTTAACAACCAAAACTAACAGTTATGGAAGATGCAGATGGAATATTATTTATATCAGAAGGATCTATTCCTACCATTGGGTGGAATAGCAAAGAAGTCGACAACCATGAAGGATGAAGATGGGAGGTTCTTAACATAAAGGCACGAGGAACGATACGGTTGAGCCTAGCAGCGTCGGTGGCTTTCAATATTTCGAAAGAAAAGACAATGAAGGAGTTGATGGAAGCGTTGGCTAAACTGTGTGAAAACCCTTGGTGTCCAATAAGGTATTTCTAATGAAGAGATTATTTAATATGAAGATTTCAGAAGGTGGGTCTGTTGCAGATCATTTAAATGAATTTAATATGGTTACTACTCAGGTAAGTTTTTTAAAAGTAGACTTTGATGATGAGGTTGGGGCTCTTCTAATCATGTGCTCATTACCAGAAAGATGGAATGGCTTGGTCATGGTTGTAAGTAACTATGTCTCTGGTTCAAACACTCTAAAATTTGATGATGTTGTTGGTGTTATCCTTAGTGAGGAAATGCGACGGAAAATCACAGGTGATACATCAGGTAATGCATTAAACAAGGAGAACATGGGAGGACAAAAGGATAGAGGAAATGGCTCATGGAACCGCGGAAATTATAGGAAGGGAAGATCCAAATCTAGACTACGAAAAATAAAGTGTTGGAATTGTGGGAAGAAAGAACATTTTAAGAAAGACTGCATAGCTCCAAAGAAACAAAGAGATGGACAACAAGAGAAAAATCAAGAAGCAAATGTAACAAGTGATGTGTTACAAGATGTTTTGATTCTTTCTGTAGATCATATTTCTTAGTCTTGGGTAGTAGATTCAGGGGCTTCATTTCATGCCACACCCCATAGGAAACATTTTCTAGATTATGTTTAGGGTGATTTTGGACAGGTTCATTTGGGTGATGATGCACCATGCAAAATTGTTGGAATGGAAAAGGTACAAATAAAGAAAAAGAATAGAAACCAATGGTTATTGAAAGAGGTAAGACATGTACCATATCTAAGGAAAAATCTAATTTTAACGGGGCAGTTGGCAAGTGAATGTTGTATATCTATATTTACAGATAGGGCGTGGAAGGTCACCAAAGGATCACTGGTGATAGAAAAAGGAGAGAAGGTAGGTACATTGTATTTATGTACTGGTAATACTGACTCTTCTATCTATTTAGCTTCTACAAGAGTGGATACATCGTTGTGGCATCATAGGCTTGGACACATGAGTGAGAAGGGGATGCAAATACTTCACAAAAGAAATTTGTTGTTAGATATTAAACAAATTGATTTGGATTTATGTGAGCATTGTGTTTATGGAAAACAAAAGAGAGTCAGATTTATCAGAGTTGGAAA
>JASDQU011026128.1:5835-32040 GCA_032191745.1 Picea mariana
TAGATTACTGGTTTGAATGTTTCCTTTGATGAGATTGATCATTTCAAAATGTGAAGCATAAATATTAAAATTGGAACTAATCAAAGAACGAATATGCAATGTAGAATATTTGATCTCCATAAGAATGAGTGCATTGTCTCTTTCAAAAATAAATCGTGTAAAATCATCTTGCAACATGTCCATTTTCCATGCGAGTGACGAAAGTGAAAGAGCGTTAAATCCGACTTCATAAATGTTATGTTCGGAATTAATTTCACCAAATTTTGGCATATCGAAAAGATTTGATTGTGATGGCAAAGAGTAAGATACTGTGGGTAAAGTATCGAGTCCACCAGAATCTAATAAGAGATCGAGATATAAAGAGTAAAAGGAATCATAAATAAGCAAATGAAAAGAATCTCTTGAGCTATGATATTTAACAATGGTATTCTCAAGACATTCCTCTTCACTTTAATTAAAAATTTCACTCTATTTTGGTGATAAATCCGTCAACATAATATGATCATCTAAATTTTCCTCATGTATGATAAACAATTCAAAACTTTCATGAAAAACATCTAATCTTTCCTCTGGATAAGGTATGATTTGTAGATGAGGATTTAAGGTTTCTTCTTCCAATTGTAGATCTACATCTCTAATCAGTTTCATTGGAATGCTATAATGCTTAAGATCGTTTTCGTCACCTAAGTGTTCTTCACTAACTGAATTTAAGTACTGATTAGAGAAAGAGTTAGAAGAATATGGACATTCATCTTGACTCAACATATAATATTCTTCCACGATGGTCGAGGACTGAATATACAATTATTCATAGGAAAAAATAGTTTGATTGACAGTAAGAACGTTTTCAATAGTTTCTACCTCCCTTGCTTGTTGAAAATTTTCGGATGGATTCCTCTCATCCTGTAAACAAAATTCTTCTCGAAATTGAGTGATAGGATTGGTAACTGATTCATCATTTGCAATTGAATATGACTAGATGAAAGGAATGCAAGACTAATAAAGGAGATTTAGTACAAATGACATGCCATCAAGATTAAATTTACAGAGAACATGATGGATTCTTGTTGAAAATCCTTTTGGAGATGAATTGTCATTGATTAGTAAAGTCTGAAATTCTTCACATAATTGATTGTAATCATAGATTTCAAAAGCATCTAAAACTTCATCTACAAATTAAAACCAATCAATAATGTGATAATCTGGAAAAGACTCAAACCAATGTTTAATCCGACCCCTAAAAGTAAAAATGAACAATTTGCAAAAAACCTTCAAATCAGAAATATCACGCTTGTTGCATTTACACCAAACCTGGTTAAGATGGTCTTTTGCAGATTTATCCCCCCCACCATCAAAGGTAAGTTTGGACAAGTGAGAGACTGTCTCATTGGGAATATCTGGTAATGAGAAGTGGAAAACATGTTCCAACACAATGATTTGGGGAGCCACGGGGAATTAAATACATTCGAAATAAAGACTCCTGCACGACCAACTTGTCCGTCTGGCCTACCTTCTAGTGCATTTCAAGATGACACAAAAGAAGAATTTATAAATATGGAATTATGATAGGCTGAGGGGTAAAACATTTAATCATTAAGTTTACTCAACCCTCCTTCTAGCGCCATTTGTTGTCGGGCGTAAGTGACACACCGTCAACTGGAAGGTCATATCTGGAACAGGGTTGTCTAATTAACCCAAGCCATTTGGAATGAACTGAACCAATGAGATTACTGGCTCTGTTAGCCAAATAAGGTCCTAAAAATAATAAAAGAAACAAACTAACCTAAAACTATGATACTAACAATATATGTTTACTAATTAAAAGTGTTCAACTAGAAACATGAATATACAAAAGATTATAAACAATCTATATACAATTTGCAAGGTTTACTTGAAATTTTTTGAAATGAATGTTCATAATAGCGTTTCTAACTAAGATAAAGAAAGAACATAAATATTTTCATCTTTTGAATGTTTAAAGATTTTAAACTAGAAAATACAAGCAAATACAATTGAAACAATGACATAGAAACAATCAAATCTAATTAATGCAATCATCGTTTCATTAATAAATAGTTTAACAAAATAACACACACCAACCTGTAGCTGATCAACAAATCTAATTTTATCTTCCTGTGTTGTATGAGCTCTTGATTTTCCCTGTTTAAAGAGGAAACCTATGACAAAGACATATATAAATCTTCCTAAAAAAATTCAAGGAAGATTTTGATGCATGGAGTAAATTTATAACAACATAATGATAACTGATTAAAAATTGTGTGATCTTATGATAATCAATAACTAACAACAAAATACAACTCAATTCAGAGTATTGATATTATCCATCATTTAACATCTGGAATAAACTCAATAATAATTAAATGATCGATTAATCACACATACAAAATGAACGGCAGGTTATGGACAACATCTAAATATTTGACAATATGAAACCCTTATCATGACAAGACTAAAGCTAAATCAACCATAATAATATTTCATAATATAAAGGTAATGGAAGAACACAATGAAATAATCATCACACAGGTCTAAAGCCAATGATGAATTGCTTTCCCCTATCAATTCCCAAAATCACATGTCCATACTGTAGTCCAGCCAAAAGTTGTCCCTACTACTAAACAACAACCACTATTTAAACCTGTCTTGGATCAATAACCTCTTATCATGCAAGATAGAGGGTAACCCCAGAAAATTAGATTGCTTTTCAAAAATAGGATAACAAAGAAACACTCCTGTAGGATTTTGTTTATCAAAATTAATTACATAAATGTCATAATTTTATCAACAAAAAAAGAAATTACTAAACTATGTAGCGCATAACCCATGATTACTTCTCATTGTGAATAAAATCATAACTATTATTTTCCTGAAAAAAAAAAAAATGAAATTGAATTTAGATAACAATTCAAACTAATATTTACAAATAATAAGCTACAGGTTTCTGTAGCAAGTCTAAAATAGTAAAAATAAAATCAAAATAAATCTATCTATTTTATTTTTCCAATAGAATCAAATAAAAAAGAATCAAAACAATGTTTACCGTTTTTAGACAATGAAGCATCTAGAAAGTCTAAGTTAATGATAGTGTTGAAATTCGTTGAGTTTTTTGATAATTACATTACCATCTTGTTTGAACCTTTTGTTTTCCAAATTTAAATCCAAATTACTTTGCTCTTTGTGCCTGCAATTTTTCTTGAAAATCAATTTGTTAAAGAAACCCCGAGTCTGATCAACAGTAGGAGTAAGATAAACCCTCTCCTTTAACACATCAATAACCTCCTCTAACGATTTTCTGGGCACAAAATCATATCGTGTCTTTTTTCCCAAAGGGTTTTGAATAGCAACAAAATTTCTTTCTGTGGTCGCATGGTCTTCATGTGGATCAACACTTTGATTTTCAGTGGTAGGGTTACAGGGACCAGGGTTTGTATTGAAAAGGAGAGGTGGTTCTATTGTGTTCTTGGGTATGGTGACGTTGTTTCTACACAAAAAATCTTCCCAAGTATTGCCAATTTTAGTGATATGCCACAACAACATAATTCGAATAAGCCCATGGTGGAAAAGGCTAGACAGTGGGTTTAACCTCTGTCTCTGATAAATATTAGACAATTTTCTGTAGACTCATGAACAGGTAGAAAGAAATACTTAACTTGAAACCCAGAAAAACCATCAACATGCTTGAATCTCTGAGAAAAAAAAATGCTTACCTCAACTGAAACGAAAATTCTGAGATATTTCCCTCCAAAGAATGAGACGTATCTCTGAAACGATGTATTTTATGAAGAAACTGCTTGAGTGAATAGTAAATGAGCCCATTTTGGAAATGGGTTTCTCATGGTTTGGCCAAATTCGTAAGTGTTTGCTCAGAAATCATCTCGCACCATGTCTCTGTTACACGCTTACGGATTTGAACTCTACTATATAATCGTGAATATGTAAAAACTTAGGGTTGCTTAGATTTGCACTACTACAGGAGCCATGGGTGTTATTACACAGACACAGTAAAGGCAATGAGAGGTAGGTTTGGATTTCCAATACAGAAACAACACAGAGAGATATGTAAAATTGGAAGAGGCCCGATACCTATGGACTTGGGAGACTATCATACTTGGTAATTTGAGCTTTGAATGGCTAAGGACCATAGGACTCGTAGGTTGTAAACCACTCTGCGCAATGAACACTAAACCCAAACCATTACCTCCTACCTATTCAAATAATGAATGCGAGTCTGAATCATGCAGGAAAAAAGGATGATGTGGAATTGTGAGTACATCAGTCCTGTATCAAGGTGATAGGATTGTGATATGACTCGTAAGAGAAAAATTCATATTTCAAATTTTACCCCAAGGTTCTGTGCAATTAAACATATCAAATGTAACAATCATATAATCAACCATAGATTGATACTTAATTACATTTCCCAAAGTGAATAAATCAATGGAAATGGATCAATCAATTATCCTACAAAATTTAAGGTTTATAAACATGTAGATTCCCTTTAGGTGTAATCCTTTTAACAAAAGAAACAAAGAAATCACAAACTGTAAAATGATTAACCAAGCCAAACTTTTGTTTTAATTTCATGCTTCCAATCATAAAATTAAACAAAAAAAAACGATAGAAAAAAATGAAAAACTTTCATACTCAGTTAGGCCAATGAGTCTCTTCAAAACCAAAAGACAGAAACATTTGTAAGTATAAGGAGGAGACATCTACAATTTTTTTTTATCCCTTGGTGATGACTTTTTTAAAATGATAAAATTTGATAGGATTTTTGGCTGCCAACAACCCCCTAAACAATACTCTCCTTCATTGTATTATTTATTGTTGATTGATTTTGGTGAACTAGAATGTTATGAATAGGCAATGAAGGTAGACACCAAAAAGAAGTGGGAGCAAGGAATGAAAGAGGAAATGGATTCCTTGGTAAATAACCAGACTTGGGACTTGGTTCAGTTGCCTACAGGAAAAAGAGCATTGCAAAATAAATGAGTTTACAAGTTGAAGGAAGAATATGGAGGGAAAAAGCGATACAAAGCTAGACTTGTTGTAAAGGGGTTTGCACAAAAGAAAGGTATAGATTTTGATGAAATATTTTCTTCTGTTGTTAAAATGACTTCAATTGGAACTATTTTAAGTCTTGTGGAAGTAGAATATTTGCATCTTGAACAATTATATGTAAAAACAAGTTTTCTCTATGGGGATTTGGAGGAAGAGATTTATATGCAGTAGCCATAGGGGTATGAGGTGAAAGGAAAGGATAATTTGGTATGCAGGTTGAAGAAGAGCTTGTATGGGCTAAAGCAAGGTCCAAGGCAGTGGTATTTGAAGTTTGACAGGTTTATGATAGAACAAGGTTATAGTAGATGTCATTCTGATCACTGTGTTTATTTTAAAAGGATAGAAAATGGAAGCTATATTATCTTGCTATTGTATGTAGATGACATTGTTGGATTACTGAGGCGGGGGGGTGGTGAATCAGTAATAGATCAATTCAATCCTTTTTAATCACAAGATGAAAGTGTTATATCAATGTAGCATTATCATCCAATAGTTGTAGAGTAAATAAAAAATGAAAAAATGATCAATCATACACATACACAGTACACCAATGTTTTTACGTGGAAACCCAAAGCGGGAGAAAACCAAAAAATGCTTTTTCTTATATGTCTTTAAGAATTACATTCATTGGAAGCACCAAATTCCTTTGTTTTCCAACTGCAACTGGAAGGAGGATGCAACCCCCTAATTTATCAGGCTACAACCCAAGGGAAGCTCCAAATCCCCAATTCTTTGGCTACAACCAGGAGGAGGCTACGACCCTCTATGTTCTCCAACTACAACCACATGTCCTTGCCTCGTCCAACCGCCCTAATATGTAAGTAGAATGATGGAACCACTTTCACACTATCACTATGAGATATATTGCTGTAAACCTATACCAATCAACCTGCACCAAACAACCTGTACAAATAACCTAAACCATGCATCAACCTGTACCTCAACCTATAATCTACCTGTACCATAAACAAGTGCATCAACCATCCACCAACCTATACCAAACAACCTGTAATCAACCTGTAACAACCGGTACCAAACAACATGTAATCAACCTGTAACAACCTGTACCAAACAACTTGTAATCAACATATACCATAAACAAGTGCATCAACCATGCACCAACCTGTACCAAACAACATGTAATCAACCTGTACCATAAACAAGTGCATCAACAATGCACCAACCTGTACCTCAACCTGTACCATGAACAAGTTCATCAACCATGCACCAAACCTGTACAAATAACATGTCACAACAACCTATCCAAACAACCTATCACAACAACCTGTCTGATCAATATTATTAACCAAATCAGATCTACTCACCAAGATCAATATGTGCTTCTAATAATATACCAATACAAGTATGCTACATAATCCATAAATCATGTGTCAAAAATACTACTAACAAGTGCCTCCAACCATGTACCAAGTATGTGCCAATCATGTATCAACTACTCATCAACTCTGACTCATCAATATGTACCAACATCATCAAATATACACCTCATGTATGTGCCAACTCATCAACTACTTGTCTCAACCATGTACCCAACATGTACCTCAACCATATACCAATATAACCATCAAAAGTTCTCTAGAAATACATCACACTATCCATAACCAAATACATATACCAATATAAAAATCAAAAGTTCTCTAACAATACATCACACTATCCATAACCAAATACCATAAACCATTACATCAAACCACATGCCACAACCTCACTGTTATACAATCTCTACCTATAACATACCTCAACCAAAATCCCTCATCAATTTCATCATCCAAATCTGATTTGTAACTCTGTAATAGACCTAGTGTATATGATCACATACCTAGAAACCTTCCTTAACTTTAACAACAAGAGACTAGCATTTTATCAAACTTTACTTTAGTCTCACATGACTAATTTTGGACTAGTCAACGACCCTAACTTAAAATAATCATAACTATGTACCTGTAATGAATAAAGATATGAAAATGGTAAACAATGTTCTTCAATGTCTTTTATGAAATTTCTCCAGACTTCACTACTTGGAACCTCTCATAAAAAGAGTTATAGAAAAAATGGCATACCTTGTTGAATTCTGGCTTATTCTAGAGAGCGAAATTGCCGAGCTTTCCCCGCATGGAATATTTGTTGTATGGATATGAAAATGGTACAAAGAATAATACATAATGTACTCTAACCAATACATTTGGTCTTACTGAATTTGGGTATTTTATGAACAATTTATGACGTTTTTACCCAAAACACCTGTTTTAGACTAGTTTCAGGACTAGCCACAAACCCTATTTTCCACGGCGTGTAACTCCAAAAATAAAATGACCCACAAGCTGAAATTTGTACCAAAACTACTTGGATATGTTTCCTCAATGACCTCCCAATTTCACGGTCTGAATCATTCTATAAAAATCGTTATTGCAAAAATGGTGAGATGACCTGTAAATAACATACCTTAGAAAGCATCATCAAAATAATTTATCCTCCCTTGAATTTCAGCCTTATTTACTTCACCTTCCCTCTGAAATTTGGCTTAGATATCCTTTGGTTACCTCAGTCACCTGTAGATATTCAATATGATGAAGTGTAATTAAAATGAGAGAGCCTTGCCTCTTATTTATACTTTCATGTAGCTTCCTCAAGAGGTTACCTTTTAACAATCTTAACCCACTTTCCTTATTTTAGGGTTAAACCACTTCTAACCACTTGTCAACTTAGTAATTTCTCCATTAACTTTATTATTTAAACATTTTCTTTTGTATTCACTTTTATTTATAGTACAATCATCACTTCACTTTATTATTTACCTTCTAAAATCTCTTAAACCACTTTGACTACTTTGACCTTTTGGGGCTTCTAGATGACTCACGAGGGTTCTCCAACTTCACATGGCCATAACTCTCTAACCGTGAGGAGTTATGTGACGTTCCACATACCACTGGAAATTGAATGACATGTACTATNCCATATAGAATATTATTACCTGCAAATATATCAAAACTCATACCATTATCCATTAAAAAAACTTGGGTCCATTACCCAAACATTTCTCCAACTTCACATGGCCATAACTCTCTAACCGTGAGGAGTTATGTGACGTTGCACATACCACCGAAAATGGAATGAAATGTACTATCCATATGGAATATTCTTACCTGAAAATATATCAAAACTCATACAATTATCCATCAAACAAACTTGGGTCCATTACCCAAACCGTTGCGCCACTGAACTTTCTTCAAGGGTTGACATCAATGACAACTAACCCAATTAATAAACAAACATGCTTGTTGCAGGGTCTAATATGCAGGATATAAATGTGCTAAAGAATAAATTAGCTAATTTATTTGCGATGAAGGATTTGGGTGCTGCAAAGAAAATCCTTGGTATGAGAATAAAAAGAGACAAGGAAATTCGCAAATTGACATTGTCTCAGGGTGAGTACATAGAGAAGGTGATGGAGAGGTTTAGAATGCAGAATGAAAAAATAGTTAGTACACCTTTGGCCAACCATTTCAAATTAACTAAGGAAATGTGTGCCAAGACACATGAGGAGACATAATGCATGTCCAGGGTCCCTTATTCATCAACAATTGGCAGCTTGATGTATGTGATGGTTTGCAAAAGACCAAATATTGCACATGTAGTGGGATTTGTGAGCATGTATATGAACAATCCAGGTAAAGAACATTCAGAGGAAGTAAAGTGGATTCATAGGTATTTGAGAGGTATTGCTACTCATGCATTATGTTTTGGAGGTTCAGACACTATTCTACAGGGATATGTTGATTCAGATATGGCAGGTGATAAAGATAGTAGGAGGAGCACCACATGGTATGTTTTTACTGTAGGTGGAACAACAATAAGTTGGATTTCAAAACTGCAAAATGTTGTTGCACTATCAACAACAGAAGAAGAGTATGTTGTTGCTACAAAGTCTAGTCAAGAAATGATTTGGTTACAGAGGTTTATGGAGGAATTGGGAAAGAAGTAGGAGAATAGTAGGTTGTACTGTGATAGTGAGAGTGCCATTCATCTTGCAAAGAACTCAACCTTCCATTTGAAGACTAAGAATATACAACTCATGTACCATTTCATACGATCCATCTTGGAATATGGACATTTGAAGTTGGAAAATACACACACTAGCCAAAATCTTACAGACATGTTAACAAAGGGAGTAACCAGGGAGAAACTAAGTTTGTGCTCAGTTTTAGTTGGTATTTAAGAATGACGATGAAGATGACAAATTTTTCAGGTCCAAGAAGGATCATAGTCTAGCATATACAACAACGGTGGAGTTGTTGAGATCAGTCTCCAAGTGGGAGATTGTTGTTTGTGGAGCTTGATTATATTCCTGATTCAGAGGTCTTTGTTTTCATTCGTGTTTATACCCCATGAAGGCTTTACACCCAGGAAGAATGTACACTCCTCCATGCGGGGGAGTGCAAAGGGGGGTTACCCCCTCTACGGGGTCCGGGGGAAAGCGAGCCCTCAAAGGAAAAATTGCCTTGTAAATGTATATTGTATTTTCATTGTAAATCTGGATTATAAGGTCGTAGATCTGACGGTAGAAGTTAAGTTAGGGTTTTTTTTCCCTAGAAGGAAACCCTCTTTTATGAGGGAAATGTATTGCGGTTATGTATCATTGTGAGTATTGTATTATGAGTGAGGAGACTATGAGATAAAGAAGATGAAGTTACAACATGTGTGTTGTAGGTTGTATCCATTCATTTGTTGGATAATAATAAAGGAAGGACCTGGAAATTTCTCTGATGGACGCAACCCACACTGGGTGAACCAATTATATCTGTGTCTCGATTTTATTGTGTATCTTTTATGTTTTATTTCTGCATTTGTTTTATTTTATTGCCCCACGATCCTGTTTTTCTAACACCTTTACCCAAGATGGATGATTTGATGGATTGCTTGAGTGGAGAAAGTTATTTTTCAAAGATAGATCTAAAAAGTGGTTATCATCAGATAAGAATGAGATAAGGAGATGAATGAAAAACAACCTTCAAGACAAATGAAAGGTTGTATGAGTGGCTTGTGATTCCATTTGTCTTAACAAATTCCCCAAGCACATTCATGAGATTGATGAATGAAGTACTTAAGGACTTCATAGGTAAATTTGTTATTGTATATATGGATGACATACTAGTCTTTAATAAAAGTGAGGAAGAACACTTGAGACACTCGACACTAGTGATGAGAAGGTTGCAACAAGAGAAGTTGCTGATAAATTTAAAGAAGTCATCTTTTATGAAGACATAACTCATATATTTGGGTTTTTTGATCTCTTCAAATGAGCTAAAGATGGATCCAGAAAAGGTGAGAGACATCAAATATTGGCCATCACCAAGGAGTATATTCGAGGTAAGGAGTTTCCATGGATTAACAATTTTTTGTAGGAAATTCATTAGAAATTTCAGTGGTATATGTGCACCAATATTAAACATTGTGAAGAAGAGACACAAATATTCTAAGTGGACAAAAGAGGTTGAGAAAATCTTCAGGATATTGAAGGATAAGATCATAGAACAACCAATTCTGGTCCTACTAGATTTTGGAAAGACATTTCAAGTAAGGTGTGATGCTATTGGAGTAGCAATTGGAGCAGTCTTAAGTCAGGATAACAAACTTATTTCATATTTCAGTGAGAAACTGAATGATACCAAGAAAAAGTACTCCATGTATGAAAAAGAATTCTATGCAGTCATTCAAGCCTTGAAAAAATGGAGGCATTATCTCATTCCCAATAAGTTTGTGCTGTATAGTGATAATCAATATATATAGTTCATAACCAAACATGAGAAGATGAATCATAGGCATGCAAAGTGGGTGGAATTTATGCAAAATTTCACTTTCGTTATCAAGCATATCAGTGGGAGTGAAAACAAAGTTGCAGATGATTTGAGTAGGAGGTGTTTGATTATGCAAGAATTCAAAGTGGAAACCTTGGGGTTTGAACACCTTAAGGAAATGTATGATGAAGATGCATAATTCAAAGAAGCTTATGAATCTTGTGAAAATCCTTTACTAAGGGACAAAATACCATGGATGGAATATTTGATTCAGGATGGAATGTTGTTCAAAGGGAGCAGATTGTGAGTACCAAAATGTTCAATGAGAGACAATTTATTGAAAGAGAAGCACAGTGGAGTCCTAGCAGGACATTTTGGCCATGATAAAACATTTTCACAGTTGAGTAGCTCATACTATTGGGAAATAATGAGATATAAAGTGAAGAAATTTGTGAACAAGTGCAGAATTTGCCAATATGCAAAAGAAATACAACATAATTGTTGGTTATGTGTTATATCAGACATGCAGGGGGTTTGAGGGGGCAAAAATCCCCCCATGCGAGGGTTCGGGGGCAGTGACCCCGATAATTTTTTCCTCGGGAAACGTGCCATATTGTTGCCTTGTTTTTCATGTTTCCTCCATTTTCATGTCCATTATTGGGCGGTTTTTCGACACATGATTTTTTTGCCAATGGTTTTATATTTCTGGTTAAGGAAATAGGGTTTTTGACTAATCCAAGTCATTGGGTTAGGGTTTTGTATGCCGCTAGCTCCTATATGTATATTGTATTGTAAACAATGTATCACTAACAATGAATATATAATATGTTGGTTTTCCTGGTTTGGGTTTCCAGGGGAAAAATATCTGTGCAATGTTTGTATTTGCCATTGTATCTTTTCTGTTCTTTTAATGAAAATATGTTTGCAGTAAATATTGTACAAGGTTAAATGATACAATAGCATCTCTCCATGCCAGCCAACCAACCAACCATCCACGTCAGCGCCTGCATTCAAGACTGAAGAGAGGCGCAACCCTCGTTTTCAATTTTGAAATTGAATGTAATTTAATGACTTAGGTTGTTGAGCCGTGACGCTGTGCTTTGCACAGGCTATAGATAAGAAGGCCTTTAATTTTTTGTAAGGCTGAGATCTAGATCTGATTCTAGACTAGACAACTCATTCAATGTAATTGAATAGGGTAGGTAGATTGGAGGGAAGATATCGAAGAGCCCCCTTAGGTAAAAGATCGAATGGGTCTCATTTTGTAATAGTTGAGTGTGTGAGAGAAGGAGCCGAGACTCTGTTGAAGTTCGTGCTCAGAACACCCTTGTAAAAATAGGCATTTGCCATTTTAATACAAACAACAGTTTTTCCAGCATATTTCCTGTGTTGAATGAATGTCTGTATGTGTTCTATTTATGTTGTAAATGTATGCTGTAGGTTTGCATTTGCAGGGAGTTGTTTGATTTTCAGGCTTGAGAGGTTATTTGTGGTTTCATGCCAGGAGGGCGTGACAGAGTACCACGGTCTCTGAATACCAGTGCATAGAATCACTTCTGAATTTTGCGGGTTCAGAAAAAGGCGTGCCAGGAGGGCACAACAACTGAAGTCATCAACTCAAAGGAAGACCTCAAGGTTGCTGAACACCTTGGAGGAAAGGATGTGGAGAAGAACATAGTTGTAGACAGAATCTCTGAGGAGTTCTGTGAAGCTCTGCCAAGTGGGCATTGAGCCAGTGCAAGGAGTGCACAGAGGAGGAACTCTGTTGTGAGTTCAAAAGAAGACAGAAACTTTGAAGAGTTCTGAGAGCTCTGCCAGGAGGGCATTGAGCAGGTGCATAGGGTGCACAGGAGAAAACATAACTGTTGGATGTTCTGTAAGAAGATATTCTGCCAGGTGGTCATTGAGTCAGTGTGCAGACAGGCACAAGAAGAGAACTACGTTGAGTTCTGTATTTAGGAGAAGAATCCACTGAGGGATCTTCGCAGGGTTGATGAATACCTTGAAGGACTCAACAAGAGGTTGCTTGAGTGAAGGATAGCCAGGAGGGCATCCAAATTCTCCATCTGAGGGAGAAGGAAGAGGGATTCATTCCCCAAGAGATCTGAGTGTTTGAGAAGCTCAGGAGAGATAACACTTTATGTGCGTGAAGACCCTGTAGAGGCACAAGAGTTGAAGAATCCCTTGAGGATTTGAAGGATAAGCTTAGGAGGAGTAGTGCTTTCAACGCACGAAGCCATAGCTGCAAGGAGTGTAGAAGCGGAAGGACTATTTGGGAGAGTTCAGAGTCTCTAAAGCTCAGGAGGAGTAGCGTTTTCATACGCGCAGGCGAGAACTCAAGTGTGAAGCTCGCAGAGGAAAGAAGGAAAAGGTCGAGGCATTTTGCATTTGGAATTATTCCAAGTCTGGGAAGAAAACGTAGAAGCTCAGGAGGGAGCACAACTGCCGTCAGATCTGCCGAAGAGATCTGGACCGTTGGAGTTTTCCTACGTCCATGAAGCAGCAGGAGAGCGCACAAGGGAAGAGGAGACCGTGAGCCGTCGGATCTCACTCAGATACCCATCAGCCGTTGGATCGGGTGAAGATGCACAGATTTTAGTCTCTGGAGTGTGCGCAGAAGATCGATGGAATGGACGGTGGAGACACTTCATCAAGAAGTGCCGAACGCCCGTCAGCCGTTGGATCAGCCAAAAGATGCACGAGGTTTAAACCCTCGTAAGCAGAGGAGAAAAGTCCCAAAAGAGTGAGCGCATCGGGATTTCAACGTTCGGGAAGTCAGAAGTCTCGAGGACAGGAGATCGGGAATCTCCATGGTGAAAGTCTTGAGAACAATATGAGCCATCCATCTGTGGAGGACACATGGCATAGATCGAGAGTCCGTTGGTATTTCGGCTACCGGGGATTCAATTTGACAGAGGATTGTTTCATAGGAGGTCGCAAGTCGTGAAATCGTGAAATGAATGAGGACCGTCCATCATAGGAGGATGCATGGAAACAATCGAGGCTTTCAGGGAAAATCCCGAAAGGAAAGGCCATTTCGGCATTTCGGGATTTGACATTTCGGGGATCCTGAGGACAAGGCGTCCATGCATTTCGGCATTTGAAAGCTCGAAATCACGAAAGGGAAGGAAATAGGACTGTGGTATTATGAGATATGGTCATGTAGGCCAAGGTGTATCCCAGGGGGCTAAGAATTGCTGACACAAGACATTTCGGCATTTCGGCATTTCGAAGATCGAGAGATCAAGGGGACAGAGAACTATTGACATCGGGAAACAGAAAGTCCCAAAACCCAAAATTCTGTCGGGGAAAAGTCACAGGCATGTGCAGAATCCATGACAGGGGTAGAAGAAGGACCTGTGGATCGATTTGAAGTTTGATTCCAGTGGGAGTCAGAAGAGCCACTTTGGCTCATGAGGCGATTGAACGATCCTAGAGACCGGGAGGTCAGCGCAGAGACTTTGTCGAGGCAGAGGTGTCATCTATGTCAGTTTATGGTATCAGAGTGAGATTTCATCTGTATATTTTAGGTGAAGCGAGAAGGTAAAGGAAGACAGAGCGCTGGAGACTTTGTGGTGATTGTTTGCGGGTAGGCAGCAATCAAGAAGACAGTCAGCAGGACTATAGGAAGAGGCTGAAGCACTTAGGTTTGCAGGAGTGGCAACAGATTTTCCAGGAGAGAAGATAGGGACAACAAGATGGCTATTGAAGGCCGTAGATATGCTGGAAGGAAGAACCCGGAGCTGATAAGTAAAGAAGACATAGATGAAGAGCTCGCTGATATAAGGGCGGAGATAGAAAAGCTTGCATTGCGGATGCAGAAGAATGCGAGGATAGATGAACTTGCATTGGAGATGCAGCAAAATACCAAGTCGAGATGGGTATATGAATGGCCTATTAGGAAGCCGAGGGTAAATTGGTCTGTCAGAGAATTGATGGCTAGAAGACAGCGTACGCTGTTAAGAGGATGGTTGAGGCATGTTGAAAATCTCGACAGACCTGAGGAGATGGTTTAGGTATGTGAACCAGAGACTGGGAGAAATCTCGGTGAAGAGGATGAAATGGGATCAACTGAAGATCTCAAGAACTGCTAGGAGGGAAGAGAATAAATTCCCAATTGTCAGGAGGGCAAGGAGTTGAGATTACTGCGGGATCTCACAGACTGTCATGAGGACAACCAATGAATTTCACATTTCCAGGAGGGCAATGAATCAAGATCACTGCGGGATCTCATAGACTGCTAGGAGGGCAATGAATCAAGATCACTGCGGGATCTCATAGACTGCCAGGAGGGCAACAAAAAGTTTCCAATTTGCCAGGTGGGCATGGGAACAGAAATGAGGCTATCTGAAAGTCTCATGGACTCGGAGGTGAGTTCAATTCAGCCTGAGGTGCTAATGAAGATGGGATCAGTTGATCTCATAGTTTGCCAAGGAAGCAACAGAGAAATCCCATATTGCCAGGTGGGAAGGGATGAGCAATTGAGGCTATGCGAGAGTCTCATAAACTCATAGGTGATTTAGAATTAGCCCGAGGAGATGACAGAGCAGGTGAGCTCAGAGATGGATTTGGATCAAAAGATGTAGCTGACAAAGGAGGAAGATCAAAATAACATTCTGATGATTGGGGGAATTGAAATATTCCTACCATTTATCCGAGGGGAGGTAAAAATATGGGTTGCAAATGTTGAATCAGAAACAACAGAAGTAGGACAGCTAGCTGAGACTGTCAGGGAAGAAGAATTGGAGCAGGTGTTAGAGGCTTCCCAAGAAGAAAAAGAGAATGAGAATTCTGAGGAATGGCTCAATATTTTCAGCTAGGAAACTGAAAAGACTGCAGCATTGGAGCTTGCGGAAGTAAAGGAAGAGGAAGAAGAAGACACCATTAGTTTGGATGATCTGTATGAATAGATTGAAGCCCTGGAGAGAGGGGTGATAGTGCAGGGCATGCATATCCAACAGGCGAAGTTGGCAGAAGAAGATGAAGAAGGCATGGGAGATCATAATGATTTACCCAATTGCAGAAAATTTTTGCAGCTAGGGAGACTGCATGAATAGGGCCAGCCACTGGAGCAGCTGGACGAAGTGATCAAGGAGACCAAGGAGCTGATGTTAGGGTCAGAAGAAACTGTCAGCAAGGAGAAGCTGAGCAGAAGAAAGGAAGCAACAACAACAATGCAGAAGCAATAGAAGCAGCAGGGAGATGGAGCAGATGAACAACTCTAGAGATTTGTTTGGGATCCAAGAGGATTTGAACAACTGAGATGGGAAGCTCATGAGCGGGAGCTCATGAATTTTGTAGCTGAGGAGTATGATGCAGGAGCATCTCTCCACGCCATCCAGCCATCCAACCAGCCATGTCAGCGTGTGCATTCAAGACTGAAGAGAGGCGCAACCCTCATTTTCAATTTTGAAATTGAATGTAATTTAATGATTTAGGTTGTTGAGCCGTGAGGCCGTGCTTTGCATAGGCTGTAGATAAGAAGGCCTTTAATGTTTTGTAAGGCTGAGATCTAGATCCGATTCTAGACTAGACAGCCCATTCAATGTAATTGAATAAGGTAGGTAGATTGGAGGGAAGAGCTCGAAGAGTCCCCTCAGGTAAAATATCGAATGGGTCTCATTTTGTAATAGTTGAGTGTGCGAGAGAAGGATCCGAGAATCTGTTGAAGTTCGTGCTCAGAACACCCTTGTAAAAACAAGCATTTTCCATTTTAATACAAACAATAGTTTTTCCTGCATATTTCCTGTGTTGAATGAATGTTTGTGTGTGTTCTATTTATGCTGTAAATGTATGCTATAGGTTTGCATTTGCAGGGAGTTATTTGATTTTCAGGCTTGAGAGGTTCTTTGTGGTTTCATGCCAGGAGGACATGACAGAGTACTGCGGTCTCTAAATACCAGTGCATAGAAGCACTTCTGAATTCTGCGGGTTCAGACAAAGGCGTGCTAGGAGGGCACAACAGCTGAAGTCATCAACTCAAAGGAAGACCTCAAGGTTTCTGAACACCTTGGAGGCAAGGCTGTGGAGAAGAACATAATTGCAAACCAAATCTCTGAGGAGTTCTGTGAAGCTCTGCCAAGTGGGCATTGAGCCAGTGCAAGGAGTGCACAGAGGAGGAACTCTACTGTGAATTCAAAAGAAGACAGAAACTCTGAGGAGTTCTGAGAGATCTGCCGGGAGGGAATTGAGAAGGTGCATAGGGTGCACAAGAGGGGACATAAATATTGGATGTTCTATAAGAAGATACTCTGCCAGGAGGGCATTGAGTCAGTGTACAGACATGCACAAGAAGAGAACTCTGTTGAGTTCTGTATTTAGGAGAAGAATCCACTGAGGATCTTCGCAGGGTTGCTGAATACCCTGAAGGACTCTGCAAGAGGTTTCTTGAGTGAAGGATATCTAGGAGGGCATCCAAATTCTCCATCTGAGGGAGAAGGAAGAGGGATTCATTCCTCAAGATATCTGAGTGTTTGAGAAGCTCAGGAGAGATAGCACTTTGTGTGCATGAAGACCCTGTAGAGGCGCATGAGTTGAAGAATTCCTTGAGGATTCGAAGGATAAGATCAGGAGGAGTAGTGCTTTCAGTGCACGAATCCATAGCTGCAAGGAGTGCAAAAGAGAAAGCACTCTTTGGGAGAGTTTAGAGTCTCTAAAGCTTAGGAGGAGTAGCGTTTTCATACGTGCATGCGAGAAATCAAGTGTGAAGCTCGCAGATGAAATAAGGCAAAGGTCGAGGCCTTTTGCATTTGGAATTATTCCAAGTCCAAGAAGAAAGTGCAGAAGCTCAGGAGGGAGCACAGCTACCATCGGATCTGCCGAAGAGATTTGGACCGTTGGATTTTTCCTACATCCAGGAAGCAACAGGAGAGCGCACAAGGGAAGAGGAGATCATGAGCCATCAGATCTCACTCAGATACCCGTCAGCCGTTGGATTGGGCGAAGATGCATGGAGTTTAGTCTCTGGAGTGTGAAAAAAAGATTGGTGGAATGAACGGTGGAGACACTTCATCAAGAAGTGCCAAAACCCCGTCAGTGGTTGGATCAGCCAGAAGCTGCACAAGGTTTAAACCCTCGTAAGTAGAGGAGAAAAGTCCCAAAAGAGTGAACGCATCAGGATTTCTACATTCGGGAAATCAGAAGTCTCGAGGACAGGAGATCTGGAATCTCCATGGTGAAAGTCCCAGGAATGATATGATCCATCCATCTGTAGAGGACACGTGGTGGAGATCGAGAGTCCGTCGGTATTTTGGCTACTGGGGATTCAATTTGACAGAGGATTGTGTCATAGGAGGTCGCAAGTCACGAAATCGTGAAATGAATGAGGATCGTCCATCATAGGAGGACGCATGGAAACAATCAAGGCTTTCTGGGAAAATCCTGAAAGGAAAGGCCATTTCGACATTTTGGGATTCGACATTTTGGGGATCCTGAGGACAAGGCATCCATGCATTTTGGCATTTGAAAGCTCAAAATTGTGAAAGGGAAATAAATAGGACTGCGGTCTTATGAGATATGGTCATGTGGGCCAAGGTGTAGCCCAGGGGGCTAAGCATTGTTGACACAAGCCATTTCGGTGTTTTGACATTTCGGAGATCGAGAGATCAAGAGGACAGAGAACTCTTGAAATCGGGGAACATAAAGTCTCGAAACTCAAAATTATGTCGGGGAAAAGTCACAGGCATGTGCAGAAGCCGTGATAGGGGTAGAAGAAGGACCTATGGATCAATTTTAAGTTTGATTCCAGTAGGAGTCAAAAGAGCCGTTTTGGCTCATGAGGTGATTGAACGATCCTTAAGACCGGGAGGTCAGCGCAGAGACTCTGTCGAGGCAGAGGTGGCGTCTGCATCATTAAAATATACATTTGGTATTAGAGCTTTTTTGGCTTCAGGGGGACACCTTTGTGGTCAAGGGTTTGGCTTGGGACTATGATAAGCCTCGTTACAGTGGGAGATCTGTGGTATTGATTTTTTAGGTGAAAAGAAATGGCGAACAATTCAAAAATGGAGATTGAGAAGTTTAATGGGAAAAGTTTTGAGCTGTGGAAGATCAAGATGGAAGATCTCTTGGTGGACAGATATTAGTGGATCACGGTAGATCCAGGTACTGCACCGACAAGAACTTCAACATATGACTGTAAAAAGTTGCATTTGAAGGCAAAGAGCACAATCCGAATATGTCTCTCACATTCAATATTACAGAATGTGTTAGATAAAGATACAACCAAGTATTTATGGGATAAGTTGGGGAAGTTGTATCAGTCTAAGTCCCTAGTAAATAAACTATTCATGAGAAAGAAGTTGTATAACCCGAGGATGAGATATGGAGACTCAATGAAATAACATTTGAACACCTTCAATACTATGGTAAGTAAGTTAGTATCTGTTGAGATTAAAATTTTAGATGAAGATAAGTGTATCAGTTTACTGCGTTCTTTACCAGACTCATGTGATAGTCTGGTTGTGGCCATAGGTAGTAATACAACTCCCTTGAAGTTTGATGAAGTGGTATCATCCTTGTTGTTGGTGGAGATGAGATGAAATAATATGGAAGGACATAACACAGACATATCATTTGCAAGAGGACGCTTCCAAGAAAGAAATAGATCTAAGTTCTCAAGTGGGAGATCTAATTCTAAGGGTAGATCTAAATTTCCTGGAAAGTTTGTAAAGGTATGTTGGAAATGTTGAAAAGAAGGGCACTACAAGAAGCAATGCAGATCCAAAGTTGAGAAAAAGAATGGATCTGAATAATCTCCTTCTACAGAAGAAAATATCTCCAAGGAAGAAGGAGGTGATGTGTACTCAGCTTCTTCAAGCACACATGTAGATCGTGAGGCATGGTTGGTTGACTTAGGTGCATCCTTTCATATGACTCCCCACAAGGAGTGGTTATGTGAATATGAAAGTTATGATGGAGGTAATGTTTTCCTAGGTGATGGTTTGACAAACAAAATCATAGGACGAGGAAAAGTAAATTTGAGGCTCATATATGGAAGGATTATAATACTGTGTGGTGTTTTGCACATCCCAAGTTTTTCCAGAAATTTGATTTTTGTAAGCAAAATGGATGATGTAGGGGTAAAAAAAATATTTGAAAAGGAAACCTACAGGATGGTTCAAGGAGCAATGGTGTTGTTGAAGGGAGTTTGGTTTGGAACTCTGTATAAGCTGCAAGGAATCACTATTAGTGATGGGTGTAATAGTTCCATTGTTCATGATATTGAAGTTGAAGAAGAAATAACTCCTACAGTCTCTGGAGAAAAGGTTATGTTGTGGAATCAAAGACTGGGGCATATCAGAGAGAAGGGTCTTTGACTACTACATGGTAAAGGTATGGTTGAAGGTATGTCTAACTGCTCTCTAGATTTTGATTTCTTTGAACATTGTGTATGTCGGAAGAAAAATCTAATACAATTTCCTTCTTGTGCAATAAGGGCAGAAGGAGTTTTACAACTAGTTCACAATGATGTTTTTGGATCTGTGTCGGTCCCATCATTGGGAAAATCTGTTTACTATGTCTCATTTATAGATGACTTATCGAGAAATACTTGGATATATTTCCTCAGGAAGAAATCTGAATTCTTTGACAAGTTTAAGGAGTTTAAGGCTCTTGTTGAGAATCAAACAGAGAAAAGAATTAAGGTGTTGAGGACAGATAATGGAAAAGATTTATGCGAGAATGAATTTGAATAATTCTGTAAGAAGTGCGGTATAGAAAGGAAGAAAACTACTCCATATACACCTCAACAGAATGGAGTTGAAGAAAATATGAACATGAGGCTGATGGAAAAATCAAGGTGCATGCTTAGTGGTGCCGGGTTAGGGAAAGAATTCTGGGCAGAGGCAGTGGGAACTACATGTTACCTGGTCAACAAATCACCTTTATTAGTGTTGGATGACAAGACTCCACAAGAGGTATGGATTGGTAAGAAACCTTCTCTCACACATCTCAAGGTATTTGGCTGTGATGCATATGTTCATGTTCCAAAGGAAAACGAGAGTAATCTAGATAAGAAGGATGAAAAGTGTATCTTTATTGGATATAAATATAGTCTCAAAGGTTATAAGATTTGGAAACCAAAAAATAAGAAGGTAGTGTATAGCCAAGATGTGGTATTTAGAGAAATGAAGGATGTTGTTAAACATGAAGTCCTACCAAGTAAGGAAGAACCAGAGAAAATAGAGTTTGATTTAAAGGATGATGAATCAGACTCTACAAGAGAACATGCATAAGAAGAAGAAGATCCTCATACTCCAGTATTGAGGAGATTGATACGAGAAAGAAGGATATCAGAAAGGTATACTCCATATGATTTTTGTTCAAATTTTTCTTTGTCTATTACTGATGATGATCCTACTGTCAGGGAGGCAGTGGATTTAGAGGATGGAAATATCTGGAAAAAGGCCATGGATAAAGAAATGGAAGCCTTGGATAAGAATGAGGCTTGGGATCTAGTGGAGTTGTCGACTGGAAGAAATCCCATTGGCAACAAATGGGTATTTAAAAAGAAGTTAAATGCTGAAGGAAAAGTGGAGAAATACAAAGCTCGGTTAGTAGCAAAGGGTTATTCCCAAGTTGAGGGAGTTGATTTTGGTGAGATTTTTTCTCCTGTTGCCAAGTTAACCTCTATAAGATTTTTGTTATATGTTGGTGTTGAATTTGATTTTGAAGTAGAACATATGGATGTGAAGGAAACATTCCTACATGGGGATCTGGAAGAATAAATCTATATGAAGCATCTAGATGGATTTGTTGTGGAGGGAAAGAAGGAGCTAGTATGCAAGCTGAAAAAGTCCATGTATGGTTTAAAACAATCACCAAGGATGAGGTATAAAAAAATTGATACTTATATGTTGGGACTTGGTTTCACAAGAAGCAAAGAAGATCATTGTGTGTATTTGAAATTAATTGGTGATCATTTGATTTATTTGGTCTTGTATGTGGATGACATTTTGCTAATAGGAAACAACAAGGAGATTATCCAGGATGTGAAAACTCAGTTGTTCTCTAAATTTGACATGAAGAATATCAATACTTCAAATTTCATTTTGGGCATGGAAATTGAAAGAGATTGGAAAAAGTGGAAAATTTGTTTAAATCAGAGAAAATATGTTGAGACAATATTGCAGAGGTTTAATATGGAGGAATGTAAACCAATCAAGGTTCCTATTCCGGTTGATGTAAATTTATCCGCAGATCAGTTTACCAAGACACAGGAAGAGGAGGAGGACGTGTCTCGTGTTCCATATGCGAGTGCAATTAGTAGTTTGATGTATGCAATAGTCTGTACTCGACCAGACATTGCACATGTAGTGGGAGTTTTGAGCAGGAATATGTCAAAACTAGAGAAGGAGATTTGGACAATAGTAAAAAGGGTTTTCAGATATTTGTGTGGCACTGCTAGCTATGGATTGTGCTACCAAGCAATATCGGGATTGGACAGAGTGTTGGATATACATGGCTTTGTGGATGCAGACTGAGATGGAGATTTGGATCGTAGGAGATATACTAGTGGGTATGTGTTTAACTTGTTTGGAGGAGAAATAAGTTGGATGAGTAAAAGATAGGTTGTAGTGGCACTTTAAACTACATAAGTTGAATACATGGAAACCACTCATGCAGGTAAGGAATCATTATGGTTACAAATATTGTGTTCAGGTATTGGCTTGGTACAACAAGCTGTAAGGATAGATTGTGACAATTAGAGTGCAATTTTTCTGGCGAAGAACCTGACTTATCATTCAAATACAAAGCATATTGATATTCAATATCACTTTGTGAGAGACATGGTTGAAGAAAATAAAGTATTTCTGATGATGGTGGACACTTTGAAGAATGTTGCAGATTCATTAATAAAATCTATGAGCACTGAGAAGTTATCTTGGTGTAGAGGATCCATGGGCATTGCTGCCCTGGATTGTTGATTATGTAACCCTGTAACCCCCTGTATGCAAAGAAAAAAACAAGTGGGAGAATGTTGGGTATGTGTTATATTCTTTGCATGAGTAGTAGTGTTATATTTTTCCTTGGGAAATGTGTCTCATTTTTGCCTCATTTTCGTGTTGCCTCGATTTTTCGTGTCCATTATTGGGCGGTTTTTCGACACATGGTTTTTTGCCGATGGTTTTCTATTTCTGGTTAAGGAATTAGGGTTTTTGACTAATCCAGGTCATTGGGTTAGGGTTTTGGATGCCACTGGCTCCTATATGTATATTATATTGTAAACTATGTATCACTATGAATGAATATATAATATGTTGGTTTTCCTGGTTTGGGTTTCAAAGGGAAAAATCTCTGTGTAATGTTTGTATTTTACATTGTATATTTTCTATTCTTTTATTGAAAGTTTGTTTGCAGTAAATATTGTACAAGGTTAAAATCTACAAGAACACTGGTCTTTATCAGCCGTTGCCTATTTTGGATAGGCCTTGGGATGATATCAACATGGGTTTTGTGTTTTGATTACCACAAACCCAAAGAGGAAGTGATTCCATATTTGTGGTAGTTGACAGATTTTCCAAAATGGCATACTTTATACCATGCCAAAAGACGAATGATGCTACAAACATAGCAAGTTTATTTTTTAAATAAGTTGTGAGACTACATGGATTTCCCAGGAGCATTGTTTCACACAGGGACATCAAATTTGTAGGTCATTTATGGAGAACGCTGTGGAGGAAATTGGGGACAAATTTGTCCTTCAGTTCAACATATCACCCTCTAACAGATGGATAGACTGAGGTGGTAAACATAAGTTTAGTTAATTTGTTGAGGAGCTTAGTCACTGAGAATAATAGTCAGTGGGATTAGATTCTTCCACAAGAAAAATTTGCATACAATGATTCACCAAATAGGAGCATACGAAAAAGTCCATTTCAGATAGTGTATGGAATGCACCCAAGGGGGATATAAAAATTGAGAGATTTGGCACAGAATGAGTTCAGAAGTGTAGGAGCATAATATTTTTCTGCAGAGATGCAAAAACTTCATGGTGAGATCAAGGAGCAGTTGCAAGACAACAACATGAAGTACAAAGACAAAGTTGATAAACATAGGATAGAGCTTCAATTTGAAGTGGGAGATCAGGTTTTATCACACTTAAGGAAGGAGAGGTTCCCAAGGGGAACATATAACAAACTGAAAATGAAAAAGATAGGACCATGCAAAATCCTTAGAAAGTTTGCAACAAATTCTTATGAAATAGAGCTACAAGAGAATGTGGGAATAACATCCATTTTTAATGTTGTATAACTGTATCCTTATAGGGAAGATGAAACAGGGGGATCATATGATCAAAAGGAGATCAAATGGGAAAAACAAATGCCTGTAGCAGAGAAGCCATAGATGGAGAATATTGTAGATCAGAGGATTGGCAATAGGACAAGAAGAAAGACTTATTTTAAATACCTTGTGAAGTGGAAAGGTCATCCATAAGAAGATGCCAGCTGGGTAAGTGAAGCAGACATTTTGAAGCAAGGAAAGATAGTGCAGGAGCTCATGGATAGGAGTTCATGAATTTTTGGCCATAGGAGTATGATCCAGGAGCATCTACATCAACATTAAAAGGAGGATAGGCTAAAGTAAAACACATCATCCAACTCATGCATGAAGCTGATTTGGATCCTACAAAGGGGAGCACACCTTTTTGAATTTGAATTTAATGAAAATAAATGTAATTAATGTATGGAGGCTAAGGCCATCCCCAAATGATCCTTTCAAATTGTAATCTTTTTAATGTATGGATGTATTGTACAGATATTGATCTTGGCTCTGATCTTCTTTGTAAATGCTATTAATTTCATAGTCCTTGGTATATGGATACATTAAATCCTATGATAGCATTAGGTTGTTGGGGGGAAATTCTCAACGAATCACCCCTTGTATATATATTTATATCTTATGCCCAAAGAGGGTTGTTGTCGCTCATTTGTAAAGGTTGTTGCTCATTTTGTAATAGTTGTTAGCAAGAGAAAGAGAGAGAATTGTTGTTGATATCCATAGAGCATTGTATGAGCTGTTGAAGAGTAGTGGAGGACTTCCTGTATCTATGTATTTTATCATTTGAATGAATATAACAAAGGAACTTTGATCCCAATGTTTGGTGTTGTTGTGTTTACCTAAATGAATGGTAGGCTTTCTGTTCATTTAAATTCTCTGTTTATATTTGTTCTTGTTATTGTGAATGTAGTTTGTGGTTAAATACATGAATCTATAGAGTTAGAATAAGTTTCAATTGTTTATATTCTGAGATATTGTGAAAGGAGTGCATATTGTCCACAAGGAGTGAATTGATAGAGTTAAGTTTAACTCATGGAAGCTCAGGAGAGATATCGTGGAAACTTTGATAGTAATAAAATAGAGAAAGCATAGAGCCACGCAAGGAGTGCACTGACTGAGTTGTTCTCAAACTATTTGATTCAGAGGAGAACAATCAAGTGTTGCAGAGTTCCAAGGACACAAGGAGTGCACTCAAGGGTTTAAAACCTTGAATAAAACAAGCTCAGGAGAGATAGAAACCCGAGTCTTTGAGGAGAAAATACTTAGAAAGTTTTCTAAGTATAAATGTCCAAAGTTTGAAGAGAGTGCACAGAGGGAAGGCATAGGTCTCATATACCTCTAGAACCTAAGCTCATGAGAGATAACTACCACTAGTACCGAGGAGGAATGCTTAGGAAATTCCTAATTCCAAACACTTTGCATTGCAGGAGGAGCGCTGTAGTGTCCCCAAGGCCGAACCCCGATGTAAACTATGAACTGAAAGAGATTGTAAATATGTGTTATAGGCTGGCGAGCCAAGTTTTGTATAAGCCAGTAGGCTTATGTGTCTGATTAGGCCAGAGAGCCTAAGGGTTGAAGGCCAAGGGCCTGGATTTTGTATCTGTATGTATGCAGCACTTCAATAAAATATAAACACCGCCAGGTGCAGACCGACCACGATGAAAGAGTGATGGGGGACTGAGCGTCCAGAGAGTGGGCAAGGGATTAGGGGCTGGAAGGTGGGAAAAAGGGGCTGAGTGTTGAACCTAGGGGCTAATCCTAGGGGGCTTAGGCTTGGAATAATATTTTAATATTATTTCCAAAAAGAGCCATGTGCATATTATTTTACCCTAAGTTCTTTGGAAGGACGAGTGACTTCCAAATGTGAAGGAACGAGCTTCATGGGTGAAAAGTGTTAACCCATGTGCATGTAGTTAAAAATGCCAAAGCAAGCCGTGTTGGGGGTTTCGCTCCCATTCCTGTCAACTGCTGCGTAGGTTCCTTCTCAATTCTAGCGGATTGCCTGAGCGTGAATGGGTCAAACCTT
>JASDQU011026129.1:6045-30578 GCA_032191745.1 Picea mariana
AATGTAATATGCCCCAATTAAGGGGTAATGAGCCAATATTAGGGCTTAACATTGAATTCTTTTGACGGTCATTCCTTTCACCCTCACAGTATTCTCCCTACCTTTCCGGTCTAGTTAGGTGGGAAGACGGTAGAGGTGGAAGTAGAGGTAGTTGATGTGCCTCTTGATTATAACTTGTGACTAGGGTGCAATTGAACTTATGCCATGATTGTTGTAGTATGTTTTATCTTTCATACCCTTTTCTTTCCTCATGAAGGGAATATCGTGATGATCGATCAATTATCTTTTGCGTGCTCTAGTCCTAATGCATCTATTGGATTGTCGACCCCTGTGATCGATAATTCTCAACTGACAACTAAGAATATCAGTGTTGAAATGTATTCTTCCCTTATGGATACTTTCGACTTCATGACACTGAGTCACCACGTTTACGCCATGTCTAGTAGGCCCGTCTCGACAGGGAGGTCCATTCCTTTCCACACTTCATATTTTAGTGACCCATGGACCCTATCTTCCCCGACTTCGTCTTGTGAAGGTTAGTTTCATGCTGGAATGGCCATGCCACTATCGGCAACATATATTGTGTATCAAGTTGTTCTTGAATCTTTCGTCGATCTCGATCCTATTACCTCGTTGATGGATGAGCAGGATCCTGTTCTTAGGCCCGTGTGGGACACTTGATTGTCTTTTTCACATGATTTCCTCAATGGCACTTTTCCCTTGGACAAAGCTATCATTGAATCCATGAATGGTTTCGACAAACCTTGGGACAATATGCATCACCGCTCTTATTTTCTCCCAGAGCTTGAAAGAATCGAACAAGATGACTTTCGATCTACTTTTAGTGAGATATTCAGTCATTCCATAGTTCCACTTGATATGCATGACATTTATCCCAAAGGGAACATGGAGATTATTTCTCCTACCATCACAATCGACATCTCTTGTACCCCTGGAAAGGTTGAAAACATAAATATCGGTGCAGATTGTTCGCTAGAAGAAATCCTGATCTACACTGAACTCTTCAAGGAATTCTAAGACGCATTTGCTTGGTCATATGAAGAGATTTTAGGAATCGACCCTGATATTGTCAAACATGAGATTAGAACTTATCTGGATGCTAAACCTGTTCGGCAACATCTTAGAGCTATAAATCCCCGGAAGGCCCCTGCTATTAAGGAAGAGGTGGAGAAGCTACTTAATGATGGATTCATCTACCCAGTTCCCTTGAATGAATGGGTATCCAACCCCATTCCTGTAGATAGAAATCAAGGAACCATTTGTGTATGTATGGAATTTCATGACATGAGCAAGGCCTATCCTAAAGACAACTTACTGACACCTTTCATCAATCAGATCCTCGATGAGTGTGCGGGAAGCGAAGTATTTTCTTTTATGGATGGATTTTCAGGATATAACCAAATCCAAATCAAACCTAAGGATCAACACAAGACGACATTTATTTGTCCTTGGGGTACCTTTGCATACCGAAAAAATGCCTTTCAGCCTTAAAAATGCCGAAGCAACCTTTTAGCATGCCATGAATTTTTCTTTTCATGATCTTAAGAACATAGTCAAATATTACTTTGATGATCTTCTTGCTCACTCTCGCAAGAGAGCGGATCACGCTATACACCTTCAGCTTGTTTTTGAAAGATGTTGTTACTATAGAATCCGATTGAACCCTCACAAGTGCATCTTTTGCGTTAAGTCTGGTCATCTTTTGGGTTTTATAGTTTTTGAGATTGGGATCATGGTGGATCCACTAAAGGTTGAGGCAATACTTCGGTTTCCTCCCCCATGCACGATTAGACAACTTCAGGGTTTATGGGAGAAATCTAGCTTTCTTCATCAGTTTATAGTGAATTATGCCAATATCACTAAGGGTTTCATGTATCTATTGAAGAAGGACACCCCTTTTATCTAGGATGAGCAAGCCCAGGAGTCCTTCGATGCTTTGAAGAAATCCTTGGTATCGACGCCTCTACTAAAGTCTCCTGACTACAGTAGAGATTACTTACTTTATATCGTCGCATCTGAAGATATGTTGGTATGGTTCTATTTCAGGAGGATGACGAGATCCGTGACCATGTCATATACTATCTTAGTCGAACTTTAGTTGGTCCTAAACTTAATTACTCTCACGTCAAAAAGCTAGCTTTGGCTATCATTCACACAATCCAACATTTGCATCACTATATATTACTTTGCAAGACTATGGTGATTGTCGATGTCAATCCGTTTCAATACATCCTTACCAAACGTATCATAGGGGAAAAATATAATAAATGGATTGTCATTTTACAAGAGTTTGATCTCGATTTCGCTTCCATGAAATCCAAGAAATACCTAGTCTTCGTGGAGTTAATATCTTATTTTCCACAATTAGATGAGGATGTTATCCATGTTTATTCGTTTGCGGATGAACACATTTTCCTTGTCTCATCTTCTGACCCCTGGTACAGAGACATTTTTCTCTATATTCAAACCTTGAAGTTCCCTTAGAATCTCTCATGATATGACTGATGACGTGTAAGGTACCAATCTAATAAATATGCTATCTTTGGTGACACTTTGTATCACTGAGGAATAAACAATATCTTGTGTCGTTGTTTAAATCACGGAGGGGCAAAGTCTGTAGTACAAAATTTCCACAGTGGGGCCTATGGTGGTCATCTATATGGGCTTGTGACAACCCAAAAAATATTGTGAGTCGGTTATTTCCGGTCTACTATATTTAAAGATTGTATTTAAGTGGTTAAGAAGTTTCACCCCTACCAGGTGTTCACTTGAAAAATGTGCTCACATCCATCCCCTCTTCACCCAGTAATTACCGTTGGTCCCTTCACCAAGTGGGGGGTGGACTTCATGTATTGCAACCCAACTTTGGTTGGGGGGAATCAACACATTATCGTGGTCGTCGACTACTTTACTAAGTGGGACGAGACCATGCCTATAGTTAAATATGATGGAAAGACTGTCTCTTTCTTCGTATTCAATCATATTATTGCCTGGTTCGGTATCCTGAGTGATATTGTCACTGATCATGGCAATCACTTTCAGAACGAGATGATGGAATAACTAGCAACTAAGATAGGGTTTATACATGGTCATTCTTCTCTTTATTACCCCCAGGAAAATGGACAAGTAGAGGCCGTCAACAAATATCTCAAGACCATTTTGCAAAAAACTGTCAGTCAGAGTAAATCCAACTGGGATATCATGCTATATCCTGCACTCTAGGCATACCGAACCTCAGTCAAGACTGCCACCGAATTTTCCCCTTTCTAGTTAGTACACGATGTAGAGTCGATTTTACCTATTGAATGCAAAATCACTTCTCTTAAGTTAGCAGTCGTGCTCCTACTTTCTATAGTGGGAAAACCCCCTTATGGACTACACTAGGGTTCTAAAGTGCAGACAAAGATAACCATCTAAAATCTCCTACTTTTAACAACTATCCTGATAACACCCCACATTCATGCATAAAATAAAAATTATAGGGATCTGGTAGTACTACCTTAAAATCCACGCCCGATGTCGATCCCTTTGCACCCGGTCATTTCTCGACTACAAATATCCTCCCAAGGATAACCTGCATTCACCAAAAGACAAACAAGAAACTACGAACATGCATTCTATATATGAATTAGTGGGTTAGATGTCATAACAAAATGTAAATCAAACATAAATATTAAACACATCATATGGTGGGATGACAAAAGTACTTCTTTATATTAATATCACATAGTCACTTACAAAATGAGATCGACAACTACTCCTTGAACCTGGTCCTGGGCTCCTCTTCACCAAGCTCCAAATGCTTCCATGTATCCTTCTTCTCTCATACTTCTCTCTAGAGAATGGGCATATGCTTATGGATGAGGAAAAAGGGGCAAGAATAAAGAATTTTGGCTCAAAAATCACAATGTGGCTGTAAATTCTTGGGGCAAGAAGGGAAAGAAAAATGGGCAGAGTTTCACTATTCCTATGTTTTGCCTTGGAATGAGACCCCAGAACCTCTTTTTATATTCCACAAATATGGTTATTTGGTTGGGTGACGGGCTATAGGCAATCAATTGGTTAGTAAACCACCCAATAGCCTATAATCTCAATGAATCCCTTGCCACTTTTTATTTTTTGCAACTTTTGTGAGTATACGTGGGTTGTAATGGTGCAACTAGCGTATGTACATGGGTAGTCATGGTGCATATAGCATACATACATGGGCAGTAGTGGTGCAGGGCACATGCATCTTCAAAAATTTAGTTTTTAAGAAGAGCTATTCAGTAATGGCTTGGAAAAAATAGTAAGTAAGATGGCCTGCTACTAGGTATGCATATCTGGTGAAAATTAGGGTTATAACATATGCCCCCTAATGTGTGAGGTCATAATAGCATCTGATGGACGAAATTGAAGAAATTGAGCATAAGAAAATTAGGACAAGAAGATTGGTGGAAAAGGCCTTAAGCCTTAATTCTCAACATTGTATTCATATTAATGATACAAATATATAATAAAATAATGAAACCACCTCAATTGTTCCCACATCGAAACCTCATCATGAGATAAGGTAGGAAGAGACAATATAGGAATCTAGAAACACACTTAGGATAACAACTATATGTAAAATATTAAAGGTGGTATACTTAGACTTAATGATTGTATATGAGAAAGAGGCTAACATTCCCCCCCCTCATTCATAAGTCTGAGCAATAATACCAGCAAATAAGGTGCATAAACTTGTAAATCTCCATGTCTTCATGCTAAAAACTCTTGAGCCACAATGAAGAACTGCCTGAAAAACTGCCAAATCTGGATGCTAAGAAATCTGGAAAACCTCACTGTGTAATCATGTGAGCTAGAATGCCAACAATTTTGTTGACTGATGTGAACTCCAATATGATGAGAGTGAACAAAGAGAAGTGAATCAGTTGCAAGTCTTCCACATCCCTGACAGGGATGATTTTAAGGATGGAAATTTATTTTAAAATGTAGAAAACTTGGCAAATCTTACTAATCCTTCATATGCCAACTATAAATGATTGGCGATGTTTTTGTAAAAATATACAAATTTCTAAGAATTTTATATAGTTTTTATAAAATTTTGGCCATTTTTAAGGTAAAATAATTTTATTCTATAGAATTTGGGCGAATCATTTTTAAAATAGAGAATCTCGTTTTTGGAAAAAACATGGAAAATTAGCCCATGAGTGAAATTTATCCCCTAAAATCATCCCTGAGATTCCTTGAAAATGCCTGACAACTCAATCAATTCCAAGCTGCAATGCAGTAGGATCCATCTATCCTCTACTAGGCCCAATGACCATCTAGATGAACCAAATGTGTACATCATTTCTCTCAAAATCAACATCCTTGTGTATGATTCAATATTGAACTATAATTCTGCCAAAGTTTGTCATCTACAGACCGTAGTTGCCCATATGACAAATCTGATGTCTGTTGTTGTCGAAACTTTCTATTTGAAAGCCATCTTCAATTCCATCCTCAATTCCCCCCCTTTGTCAGCTGAAAGGAGAGACCACAAGTGGTTTCATGAACCATCGTCACTGGAATTTTGAACTCCCCCCCTTAAGGTGCATGAGAATTACATCATTGTACTCCCTCCTTCTAAGCTTAAGAGAGTACCATACTTGTTCCATTTCAGTAAAACACTAAGTGGGCATATGGAAACAACCACATGTTATCTCATCCTGTGAGGGCCATGCTCAAAAGATATGCCATAAGGGGACCACTTTGGATTTATATACACATTTCACTATCTAGTGCAAGATGCGTCTTTACTCAAGATTGCATTTTTTGGTAAGACTTATATAATTGTTTGGCAGTTGAAGACCATTTCCAAGGATCAATCCACTCATAGTGAATCTGTAGTCTTGCAGGTTTGTTCCTCTTGGAACATTTATCTGATGCATGATTTGACTTGCCACAATTATGATAAGGATGGAGATCAAAACACTGATTCTCCATGTGACCAACTCGATTAAAATGTTGGCACTTATCATTCTGATGATGAACTTGAACAGGTGAATTTGAATTTTCTTGAAGAAATCCAATGCTCACAAACAAAATTGGTTTGGAGTAATTTGGAATATGAAAACTGTTTTGATTTTCATATCCTAAGCCATGTCGATTCCTATTAAAATGTAATTCTTCCCAAGGTCTGATGATCCTCTTGGAAATATCATGTTGTATTTGATGACGTGCTTCACATTTACTTTCACTTATACTTGTTGTATCACTTTGTGCTTTGGCATCTTCTTCTTGCGATTCATTTTCATTGGAATTTTCTTCTGAAGTTGGATTGTTGATGTTCTCCTTCACTGACTGTTGATCATCATTATCATCATCATTATCATCATTATCATTATCATCATAGAGAGGGTTTTTCTGAACAAAAACTAGTTCAGAAAACTTCACTGGTTGTTGACTTTTGAGTTCTATCAACTTATCATTTAATAGATAGGATTGTTGTTTTAGAAGTCTAACTTTAGCTTGAGTCACTTGCAAACAAGTTAACACTGATTGAAGAGTTGTTTTGTTCAATATTACTGTGTTTTCTTTAGTAGTTTTTATTATAGTATTCAGAAACTCTAATAATTCATGACTTCGCTCCATTTGAACACGCTTCCTTGAACCTCTCATTCACTTGCTCTTCTGGCTCGCTTGTACTTTCTCACTTGAACTTGCTTCTAGAAAGTTGAGGATGTCGGTTACCACTGAAAATGCATCCAAACTTGTGATGTTTACAATGATTTGAGTTACGCTACTCAACCTTGTCAATTTTGACTCAAAATTACAATGAATCTTGGGTGTCGGGCTCAACCGAAAATGCACCCAATTACAAATTCAACTTGATTTGATTGGGCACTTACAAAATAATTAAAGTTGATCTTGATTACTTACAAAAAATATTATTTGCAAGTTTACAATAAATTTAGATTTCAAAGTTGAGTTGATCTTCAAATTTGATGATGCTATCAGTCCTTGATTATGAGCTTGATGTGTCCAATGTTGATGTGATTGCCAATTTGATATCTTATTTACTTCTTAATTGAGAGCTTTGATTGTGCTTGAATGTATGTGCTTCAATGGAATTAATTGTGTGTTTATTTATTTAACCTACTTTTTACTCCATGTATGTGGGATAACATCACCAAGCATTCAAGAAAATAGCCACCAACCACACTACAAAATGCGCTGCAAAAAGAAGACGAACTATCAGGGCTTGGCCTTGACCCTCGTATAGTCACATCGAAAAGGAGTATGAGAGAGTATTGTACTAGACTCTTCTCAACTTCTTGATATCAAGATTACAAAATTAAAATCACCCTTTACCTGAAGTCCATATTTTAGTAAAACTTTCCTCCCTTTGAAGTGAACAAAAATGTTCAAATCTTCAATTACAATACAACCAAATTTTAAAATTTGATAATCAAATCTTCTCTCTCATACAAAATTGTCTCCTTTAAAATAAACACCATAGTTAAATCCACTTATAACTCCTAAAAGTTTTCATAAAAAATAGTTTACTAAAATATTCTTTATAACTTACATGTTACTCCAAAAAGTGACTACATAAACATTATGCAAGAATTTAGTTTATATGTCACTTTAAAAGTAACTTTTTGAAATTTGTGCAAAGTAATTTATGAGTAAAAGAACTCATACGTGGAATTTTTTTTCATGAAGATTGGAAGAATAAATGTTCTTGAGGCCACACAACATTAACTTTGAGACTTAGCTGCCACAATCAATTGGAGATCGATTCATTCTTTCCAAGTTCACATCACCATCTAGTGCTCATGCCTGTCGCTATACCACAAGGGCACTTGTTGCCTCAACGCATCAAATCATTGTGGTTTTTTTATTTGTTTGATATATTGCATATTCGATATGAGAGATCCACATTCATTTAGCACATTTCGGGAGGATTGTTGAGAAATATGTGGAATAAATCGTCAGGTAGAGCGATGAAGATTTGTTGAGCGATTTATGGTTGTATGTTGAGGAATCTCTGGAGTAGATCGGTGAGGAATTCGTGGAGCAAATTTCATTCTGAACTAAAAAATGTTGAATAGATTGTTGGGATGACTAATTCTGAAGTTGAATCCAGTAAAAGACGTGCGGGAAACCAAACCTTCATCTCCACTTGCATAGAATGATCAACCATTCAGAATTATTTTTGCACAGGTTCAATAGTATCTCCTGCCTAATTGATAAATAATTTTCTCACTTGACTCTTGAATAGATCCATGGTTAGAAGATAGATAATGTTGTATTAAAAATTGATAGCACAGTCCTCTATCAGATTTTGCATTCTTTGGAACAACTTTCCTCCATTAATTTGTGGCTCTACCCATAAAAAATAGTTTCCAAAAAGGACGTTGAAGAATATAATAGCAACAACTTCAAAATTGTTGTATGTTTGAAAAAACAACAGATTTCAGTGGATGGATATCGAAAAGAAATCACACAGATTTGCTCCTTTTTTTGAGCATCAACAAAAGTCTCTTACAGAACTTTTGATGGAGGCACTCCCGCTATCTCATGGAATTTTTTATTATTATTAATTTAATTGTTGTTCATAGGACAACTCTATAAATTTTATAATTGAATGGACATCATACGTATAACTGAATGAACAATTTCCATCATACGCAACACACAGGTCTGCATATAATCGAAACAACAACAAGGTAAACACAGTGATTCATATTTACCATGCAGATATGTCACTCAGATGTAGATCTATCATTCATATTTGATAGGATGCATCTATAAGAAATTTAGAATACCTTTGGTGGTAGTGGCGGTCGCAATTCACAACTGACATCAATTATACAGATGGACATTTAATCCAAACGACACTTTTGTCTTCTCTTGCTTTCTTCTAGATCCACAATATACCATGGAGCTATGATATCAAAATTTCCAATCTCTAATATTTCCAATCTCCATATCCTCTTCACCAAACGTGCATCACCAATATCTCTCTATGCACTTCTATGACAGTCTCACTATGGATGAGAAAACAAATGCGCTGCAGCTAGAAAACTACTATGAAAAAATCAGGCCCTAAGAACTATAGAGCTCTAATACCAGTTGAAGAAATTGAGCATAAGAAAATTAGGACAAGAAGATTGGTGGAAAAGGACTTAAGCCTTAATTCTCAACATTGTATTCATCTTAATGATACAAATATATAATACAATAATTAAACCACCTCAATTGTTCTCACATCGACACCTCATCAGGAGATAAGGTAGGAAGAGACAATATAGGAATCTAGAAACACACTTAGGATAGCAACTATATCCTAGTATGTAAAATATTAAGGTGGTATACTTAGACTTAATGATTATATATGAGAAAGAGGCTAACAGAAATATATTACAAATATTTACCAACGTATAAAGTGAGTGAGCCTGGGACCAGAGTTCGGGAGGTGCCATCTGCAAAATAACAATTTTCTCATCGAATCGGGCATACCCATGCTCGGGATGAAATAAATCATGGATGCTAATCAAATACACTACATATCCATGTCATATAACTATATAAAGTGTAGTTGTGAAAAATACATAGCGGATCTACATCTCAAAATCAAATATATACATGTATAGTATCCATATTCAAGAAGCCAATGACACCTAATGCATGGAGATGAGGTCTTTAGAGCTCGAGCAACAAATTCAAGATGTTCAAAACTTGGGTAGGAGTGCAATGTGAGTGTACAACTTCACTACCCAAAGGTCTTTGATGGCTCGTCGGGGAAGAGACAAGAGGATCTCAGTGATCAGGCATAGAATTTCATTGATTTTGAACAAGGACTTGATTGGAATTTAGGGATGGACAGGCATGAGGTCAAGAGACAAACTGCAGAAAGGCCGACTAAAGCTGGGTAAAAATTCCTTTGGACAATAGCATGACTGATGATGAGACTCAGGCAGCATGACATTAACATAAGTTCATGAAGCAAAGAGGAAACACAAACTCTCCATATGTTTGGAAGAATAACCAAATAGAGGAGGGCATAGCTCTATGTTACAAGAACAACTTCCTAAGGTCATATTAAATCCCAAATCTTGACGAACAAACAGAAGGATCTTCTTTTTCCAAGGGCGACTCATTGTTCTTCCATAAAAAGAAAATACTTTTCCCATCCTCTTTCTGGGGTATATTTTATTTTTTTGTCTTTTTCAATATTTTGAAATCTTGAAAAAGAATAAAAGAATGTTACGTTACAAAGGAGTAACGAGTGTCACAAGCATACTAGTTCCAAGTGCAAGGAACAAACTAATTCTCAAAGCAAGGAGACATGTGTAGGTAAAGGACACTCAAGAAAATTCCTCCATGGGTCAAGGTGTTAAGATGCAAAGGAAAAGTGCTACAAGTCTTGCGTATAAGGCATTATTCAAAGGTTCAGTTGAGAGAAACATGGAGCTGACATTAGGCCAAAGACGCAGGAATGCAAATACGATTGATCGGACACAATGATAATGCCTTTCAATGTAATTTTAAATGAGCCCAGAGAAGGGAATCTCAATGGTTTTTCATTTTTAGAGAGTCCGAAAAAGCACAAAAGCAGACTCCACTAGGGTACCTTTTTCGGGGATAGTCTAGTCGGCTAAAAAAAGGGATAAATTAGCACCGAAAAAGATGTCTATTCAAAACCATTTTAATGAGTGTGACATAGACAAGATCACTCATCAATCTTTTCAATTTTAAGGAGTCTGAAAAGAGCTTAACTATGGACTCCCTTCCTTTTTCTAGATTTAGTCTCCTTAGCCCGATAAAGGTGAAATTTACTGAGGATAACTCTCCCAGTGAGACGAATCTCCCAAGGTGTACATTTTTCTTCCTTAATATACAAGATGGAAAAAGGGGTAAACTCATGCTAGTAGATTTTTTTCTGAACCAATCAACGAGTGTGAAAGAACAAGGTCACTCAATGATCTTTTCAATTTTAAGTAGTCTGAAAAGAGATTAACTATGGACACTGTAATGGATGTTCTTCTGGACTGATTTAATGAGTTTGAAGAAACAACCTCACTTGACGATATTTTCACTTTTAGGGAATCTGAAAATATCTTAACTATGGACTCTGTGGGGGTTCCTTTTTTGTAAATTTAGTCGCTTAGGCCCAAAAAAAGGTTAAAATTATACCTGAGAATACTCTTCTAGCGAACCAAAGTTCCTAGAGTATACCTTTGTTCATATAATTTACTATCCGCACCAAAAAAGGGGTAAACTATTGTCGAACAAACATGACTTCAAATTTTAGTTTGGAGAGTGTGAAGGGCAACGAGATCACTTGGAAATATTTTCATGTTTAGAGGGTCTGAAAAGGGCTTAAACGAAGACCCATTTGTTTTTTGGGAGTCCCAAGGGTGAGACCAAGAGTGATAATATATCAAACATGTGAAGGCTCAAACTTGTAATCAAGACAAGACTAAAAGGACTCTCGAGCCTATAGTCATTAGCGACGGCATGGACACCAAAATGCAACCGGGATCTACCTAGGGAATCCATGTGAGGGTAGGATCTACCACTAAATTACGACACTTCTAGATAAGCAATGACAGTTTCGTGCAGCAATTCAGTGGGGTCGATCCTATAGTAAAGAGAAAAAGACAACGAGCTGCAACAAGTGGAGGTGGAATCCTAACTTAAATGCACAAAGTTGGAAAAAATGACTTTTCACCAAAGCACCTTAAAAGTGCCCCAACTCCCAAAATTTTTGTTGAACCAAAAGTAAAGTGTAACATAACATCCAATGAGAAACTCAAGAACCACATTACATGATTTTCAAGCCAGAAACAACGACAACGGGGGTCAAAAAATGACAAAAAGGGCCAAAAACGTCTATAAATAGAAGCTGGCAGCTCATTATCACCATTGCAAATTAAGAATTCACCAAAAAGACAAAAATACCCCTTTGTGAAAGAAGTTGATTCCGGGAGCTTCAGTGGACAAAACAAACTTCCGCTTGGACCAAGTAAGTACAAACTAGTCCCTCCTTCATTTCCAATCTTCCTTTTTGCATTTCGTTTTGTTTTTTGGAGGGGCGCACACCCTTAAAAAGGTCGATCCTGCATGTACATGGGTTTTCCAAGAATAGATCGTGTATGCACATGGGTAGTGAATATTTTTACCGCGTACATACGTGACTGTCCCCAATACAACCCACGTACATCCTCAAACATATGAAAAAATTAAAAATGCATCATTTGACTCTCCTTTGAACTTGTCATTTTGTAGAGTGTATGTCCATTAGAGAGAGAGAGAGAGAGAGCATGAGGACATTGATACAATGGTCGAGGAAGACCCTGTTGCTGTCGCCGCATTAAAACAATGTGGTTTGTGGAAATTCTTTTGATGTCCACTCATGCGGGCACAACCCAGGCTTCTAAATGTCTTGGTGGATTACTCGCACCCAAATGGAGAGGATTTTATGCTCGAGGGGAAGTCGTTGACTCCAAAGACTAAGGAAATTTACTTCCTGACTTGCCTCTCAAGGAGAGGTGAACCAGTCAACCTTCATTCTTTTCCTCCTAGGCCACACAACATTTCCGAATTGACTAGGAAACACTGCAAGGCTGGAACAGATAAAGTGGGTTCCCAGGTACCCATCCAAAAAATCACCAACCTATCACTGAAAGTGATATTTTTACTTATTGGGAGGATCACTGGATCCGTGGCTTTACATTAGTCCTCCCGGAGTGCTTAAATGCTTAAATGCACAAGTGTTTGATTGGAGTACAGCCATGCTAGAGTGCATGAAGAGACAACTCACAGAGTGTTGTGGGAAGAACAACAAGAACATTGGGTTCAAGACTATTCTTTTCTCTTTATTCTTCGAGAGGGTACCCAGTCTTAGTCCCCAAGAGACAATACGGGGGCATGTGGCCTCCTTCCCAGCAGTGTGCAGATGGGCAGCATTGTTGCCACAACAGGGGGGAGGGAGGACCAACGAGGCCCTCGATGATACTTTTTTTCGACTGGTGGTCTCGACAGATTTTGACTATAGAGGACTAACTCTATGCTAGGATCAAATTCTCCAGAGATCCTAACATTCCCGCACCTCTCGGATCAGAGCGAGGAGAATTAGGTACATTTTTCTTTTTTAAATTTTTTAAATTTTTATTTCTTTTTTATGCATATCATTTTTTATATGTACCAGAGCACCTGAAAACTATGTATCGGTTATGTATAAATGTGGGAACAGTGTGTCTAGATGATTTTGCACAGAGTAGGCACCATCCACGACCAGAGGAAGCATCAACAACGACCGTCAGACCAGAAACAACAACAGGGGTACTTCTAGGTGGAGAGGCTGAGAGAGTTTTAAGACAAGTGGAGCGGAACCTGATCGCATTCACCCATACTATGCCTATGGATGAGATCGAGGATCTCCCACCATCTATGCCGCCTCATGTTGTTGGGGTGCTACGGACCTGGGTCCAGTTATTTCGACGTTTGGAAAATGATGTAGTCCACTATGGCAGGGCCAATAGGCCTTGTGCTTAGCTTAGGGTGGACCATTTACGTGCCGAGGGCACTATTTGTATATTTTTTAGGGCATAAGCCCCACGTTATATACCAAACTTGTTATTTTTTGAGGCGCTTGCGCCCACCTATGTACTCTGATACTTTATATATATATATATATATACATCTTTTTGTCTTATGGGTTACATTTATTTACAAATGTATTTACATGTGTATGTGTGTGCTTTTCTTTGTGTGTGTGCAATATGGCAATATAATATTTGATTAGCTAGAGTATCCATCATCTGATTTAGTCTCCTAGGAACATGGATATACATAATGTAATTAAATCAACGTTCTAAGAGACGTACCCTAAGGAATCGTCGATGTAGAGTAGGATTGTAAACGTGATAAACCCCATTTAACTGGGACAGGACCAATTGTGCATCTAAGTAGACCTGGACGTAAGAGATACCATGTGACAAGGCATCAAGAAGCAACTCTATTACTTCACTTTATTCGACAACATTGTTTGTGGCGTCACCTAAATAGATATCTCCAGAAGATAACAACTGGCCTTGAGGTGTGAATATTACCCAAGTTGCGGAAGCGAGCCTCTGAGTGTGTCATCTAGCACCGTATGCAAATCCAACAAACATGTTCAATTCACTTGACATTTGCCACAGTGAAAAAGATGACATTAAAATGACACATCCATAAGACCAAAAAGACAAAAAATAAAAATGTATAAGAACTATACATATGTATAAGAAGTCACCCAAGGCGACCCACCTACAAGTAATACTTCTTAAGGTAGAGCCCATTTTTAGGATCCACTAAAGCGTTCCCTTCAACATCAACCAGATGATAATCACCCTTATTTAATACTTCCTTCATGATGAACGGTCCAAACCACATGGGTTTAAACTTTCCTACCCCCAGGGGATCCTTATCTTGGTCATAGACCAAGACAAGGTCACCTTCGGAGAAAATTCGAGGATGAACGGATCGATCATACTGAGACTTGACTCTTTTCTTGTGAGCCTCATTAGCCAAGGCTTCATCATGTCATTTCTCATCGAGTTGCTCGAGATATAATAAGTGTTCCTCAAGCGATGAAGTGTCTGGCAATAACTATACTACCAATTTAAGAGATGGGATATGGAATTCTATTGGCAAAACTACTTCCAACCCATAAACAAGTTGGAAAGGTGAAAAACCAATGGCAGTATTCACAGACGTTCGGTAGGCCCATAATTCTGAGTATAACATCAAATCCCAATTTGACTTGGCCGAATTGATCGTTTTCTCTAGAATGATCTTGAGAGATTTATTCACAGCTTCCACCTGACCATTCACTTGTGGGTAATAAGGTGATGAGTGTTATTGCCTCAACCCAAGATTTGATGTTAATTCATACATAATTTTGTTCTAAAAGTGACTACCATGGTCAGTGAAAATCTCCTTCGGGACACCTAACCTTTGTATTATCTGATTAAACAAGAAGAGAGTTGTTGTCTCTCCATAATCCTTGAACCTTGGCATAGCCTCGACCCACTTAGTAAAGTAGTCTACTGCTACGATGATATAGCGGTGCCCCCTGGCTGAATGGGGGTGGCATGTAGTATAATCAATCCCTCACTTGGTGAAGGGGGCAATTGTGATGACATGAAGCATAGGAGTAGGGTGTGCCCTCATCTTCTATGAGAAGATCTAACACAGGTGGCACTTCTTGACCGATTCAACACAATATTTGATTAACGTAAGCCAATAGCAACCAGCTTGTAGAATCGTTTGGGTTGTTGCCAATCCAAACAAATGACCACCACATGCTCCAATATGGAAATCGTTAATCATGAGTTGCACTTCTTCATGAATGAGACATCGACAAAGGATGAAATCTACACCTCGACAATACAAAGTGTCTTCAAGAATGAGATAGTTCTTGGCCTGATGGCATATACGTCGACATTCATCACGAGACACAAATGAGAGGCACTTCAAAGTCTGGAGATAGACTAGTATATCTCCATACCATGGGTCCGAAGATGAAATCAGAAAAAGATCTCCTTTAATCAATGATTCATTGGGTGTAACATCACCTGGCTTGAATGGAAGTTCCGATATAAGTTCTGCAAAGACCAACGACTTTTTAGATTTCGCAGACTTAAAATCCAAGTCAATTTCCTGGAGGATTACAATCCATATACTGATCTTTCCATCGATTACACGTCACTTCAACACATATTGAAATGGATTTATGATGACAATGATGGTGGTTTTGTGAAAGAGGATATAATGACGGAACTGTTGGACAACATGTACTATTGCAAATACAAGTTTCTCAACATGAGAGTATTTGAGTTCTAGTCCAACTAGGCCTCGGATCAGGTAATAAATGACATGTTCTTCAATAAAATCATCCTCCTAAACCAATACCATACTGATGGTTGACTCTGCAGCGACCAAATACAATAAGAAATCTTTATTATAGTTGGGTGGCCGAAGCAGAGGGGCAGATGTGAGGGTTTTTTTCAATGCTTCGAAAGAGATCTGAGCAGATTCATCCCAATGGAAAGAAATGCCCTTCTTCAATAAATGCATAAACCCTTTTGTGATCTCGGTATAGTTTGCGATAAAACACTGAAGAAAATTAGCTTTTCCCTGTAAACATTGAAGCTGAGGGACTGTGCACGAGGGATGCAATTGAAGTATCACCTCAACCTTTAGAGGATCGACCATGATCCCTGTTGTTGACACTATGAAACCTAATAGTTGACCTGATGTCATGCAGAAACAAAACTTTTTTGGATTCAAACGAATCCGATAGTAGCGACATCACTCAAAGATAAGTCGGAGGTGTGTGGGATGATCATCTCTCTTACGAGATCGTGACACTAAATCATTGAGATAAGCCTCTACTAGGTGTTTGAGTTTGTGGAAAGAAAAAGATATGGCCTACTAAAAAGTGACTCCAACATTCTTTAGTCCAAATGGAATCTTCCCATAAGCAAATGTACCCCATGGAAAGATAAAAGATATTTTATGCTAGTCCTCAGGTTTAATCTGTATCTGATTGTATCCCAAGAAACCATCCATGAAATAAAATACCTCACATCCTGCACATTCATCGATAATATGATCAATGAATGGGGAGGGGAAATTATTCTTTGGACATGCCTTATTCAAATCATGAAAGTTTGTACATATGTGAATCGTTCCCTAGTTTTTGTTGAATAGAACGAGGTTTGACACCCATTGAGTCAATTGGATGGGGTAGATGAAACCAACTTTGAGTAGTTTCTCTACTTCAACCTTAATAGCTGCTTATTTACAAGGATTAACCGGATGAAGTTTCTGTTGGACTGGCTTAGCATCAAGATAATTCATGATTTCATGTTCAATGATTCTTGGATCAATGCCTGGAATTTCTTGATAAGACCAGGAAAAAATGTCGCAGAATTATTTAAATAAATATGTATAGATTTGAATCTCCTTAGGGGAACAATCTGCTCTGATGAAGACATTATCCACGATGCCATGGGTTCTGGAGATATCGATAGGTTTCATTTTAGTGATGGTTTCCATATTACCCTCAGCATAAACTGTGTGTATAGCCAGAGGATTGATAGGACAAGACTTATCTCCAGTCATAGTCAACACAAATTCTCCTACCTCTATTCTTCCTTACTCTAGGAGGAAATATGATCTATGATGGAGATCATCCCAGGGTCTGTCCGGACAAGTCAATGCCTCTAAAATCACCTCGTCAGAGGGAAATACCAAGTCTAAGGAATCGGTAGTGGCAAGGGAACCTTGAGCCCAGGAAGGCTCTAGAAATGAATCTAACTCTGGTGTAGGAGTTGAATCGGGGTCGACTGAAGCTTGTTGGACTATAGAGTATGAAACTTCTATCCCAGATAAGGGCATGGACATGCCATGATGCCCTGTCCCTTCCATCGTGGCTGATGGGGAAGGAAGAATCCATGGATCATTAAGGTAATTCATGCGGAATGACGACACTGAAAATATTTCAGCCTTAGGCTAGTCAGGGACAGTCGATATCATTTTGACATCGCTGGAAGGATGCAGGTAATTGAAGGTACCCATGAGAGGTGGGCACAAACAAACCCCCACGTTGACAACATTAGGATGTGTATTATCAATCATCGGGACGGTGGATGCCCTTGATGAAGGGTCAGGTTTGGAGAAGGACAACTAATCAATGGTCACGATTCGACCCTCATGTGGAAATAAAAAGACCCAAAACATTGTGGCAAACACTACATGCATGGCATTTCCAACTCCTTCCTAATAGGAGGTTGTAGTCAAGAGTCACATCGACCACTTCAACTTTGACGCACATAGTCTTCCCTCCTAACTGCACGGGGAAAGAAGGAATGATTCCATGTGGTTTGAAAAAATGACCATTGAAATCCATAAGAAGAGTAGGTGAAGGATAAAGAATGGGTTGTTCAATGGCCTTCCAACATGACAACAACATCACGTATGTCGAGGTGCCCTCATCAACCACTGTACGAAAAATATTTTGGGTAGAAGATTTCATGGGGTGAGCCACTACTATCTGAAATGCGACGTGGTATGGGAGATGAGGCTTCCAGTCAGTTGTATCAAGCATGATAGTTCCCGGATTACATGTCTCAATGAATCCTAAGGCAGCTAGTAGATCCTTTCTCTATGAAGGGAAGCTATGGAGGACCTCCAAAGAAGACATCGTGCAAGGGGTTTGTGACAAATCCTCCACCACAGAGTAGTTCTAGGTGACCCTCACATTTGGGTTATGTGAAGCCTTCTTGAACACCCCTTTCAGGATGCATGTCATTGTTTCACCCATCGTTCTCTCAATCTGGAGAGGAATAGATGGGTTTTTTGGCTTCTTTACCCTTTTCAGAAGTACTTGGCATCCAGTAATCATGTGCCCTTGTAGCTATGTGATCTTCACCTTTCAACATATAGACATTCGAAGTCGAGGGATTTCTAGACAATGAAGGGGGTCCCTGACTTTCCCCATCCGCGTTCGCAGAGGATTGAGTTAAATTTTTCCCATGAGGAAATGGTTTCATTAACACTTCAGGTTGTTGTTGTTCCAATAACTTGTGGGCCTCCACAAGTTGAGGGCACATGTGAGTTAGGTGATCTTCCACGCAAAGGTTTCACATATACTTCGACTTATTTCTCTTCGTGTTTCCCCCGTCAGCATTATTGGTAGGTTTATTATCCCCCTTACCCTTATTTAATTTTTTTTTCTTTCCTTCGGTTTACTGGTTGGCCTTTGGGTTCATCGATTGCATTCTATGTACATCTAACGTCTGAGTAGGGGGAGCAGTTGAACTAGGAATTGGGTTGGCCACTGTCTGTTGTATCAATAATTGTTGCAATTGGTTTGAAATCGGATCAGTGGGATTTTCTTGTGCTGAACCAACAACGTCATCAACATGTGGTCCAGAATTATGTCTGGTCTTATCAAGAATAGACCATGGTGCATCTAGCATAACTTCGTAAAGCAAACTAGAGTGAGAGTAAATCAGCTCTAGATGTTGAGCTCTCATTATAGCTTCTTCTTATGAAAATACCCTTGACATTGCTATGTCCTTGTATAGTTGGGGTACCAAAGACTTAAGAAGCCATTCCAGTAGGAATGCTAGTGAAACTGGTACTTTAATCAAACTCTTCTGGCACCACCATTGTCGGATGTTATTAGAGATATGGTCAGCCTTTGTCTTCTCAAATTTGGCCAACAATTCTGTATCAACATTGTATCTCACAGGTAATTGAAAATGGTTTAAGAAAACCATTTCCAATTTGCCAAAAGTAGAGTATCTTGAGTGGTCGAGCTCTATGTACCATTTCATGGCACTCCCGATAAGAGTGTATTGAAACAGATGCAACTAGACTGAGTCATATCTCAAAGAGTTGGACGAGCAGCATAGGTGAAATGTGGTCACATGATCGCCTGGATATTCATTAGGCTTTCCTTCAAACTTTGGAATGTCCGATGGCAACTTGGTAGGCATAGTAGGCCAATGTGGATCGTGACATATTGGGTCGTTCAATAATCTTGACAAGTCTGGCAAATGAAAAGTTGCTAGAAATGGTAGCTTAGGTTATTGAGTATGTACAGGAGGATAGGAGATTGGGATTTGGCTGGCAGTAGGTTTCCAAGAAACGTTAGGCTACTGTCTTGGGTTCTAGTAAAATCCATGGCCTAGGCCGACATTCAGATGATATGGTTGTTGAGACGTCATCAGTTGAATACCATAGTAGGATGTTGAGGGCTAAGAAGGGATTGCTCCCGACGTAGTGTTCCAAAGGTTCTAGAAAGGGTTTCCCCCTGTCGATCTGATGGGCATAGGTCCTGAGCCTTTCCCGAGGTTCCATTGACCATGGAAGGGGTTTCCCCCAGTCGACATCCCTGATGAGGGAGCTAATCCCTACCATGGATTCCAAGGTCCTTGAGAAGTGTGTGCCCCCTATGCAAGAATAATACCATGTGCAGGATTTTGTGATCCAAAACTAGAGTTGCCCCCGATTGAGATGGAAGCTGAAGAGAATGCGTTGTTACCAAACGCATCGAACAAAGAGAACGACAAAGAACCCAGAGGTGTGGTACTATAAGGAGGTCCTTGACTACCTGCTCTGAATGAGTTATAATTCATTTTTAGCTAGGTGGGCTTCTTAGAATCACCACCAAGCGAGGGGGACGACGGAGGTATATGACCCCTGCCATAAGGGAAAGCGATATAGGGGGCTGAAGTGTCCCCCATGGACCCTTGCAGAGGAGCATTAGAGCTCCCTACCTATTACGAGGGAAAAACTCTCTATGGCCAAGGGTAAACCACAACAAACAAGTATGAAAAACAAGCATAGCAAGTACATGGTGATAATATAAATGGGTTAGCACATTAGATAACATAATCCATAAATAAAAATTAAAAACATGCCCATAAATAATAATCATATATTTTCACGATACCAATAGGACGAGAAAGGAGTATTTCTATTAATAATTGATCAGCAGAAGTGACAACATTATAGACTTTCATGTCAACACGGTTCAAAATAAAGAAACCAAGTTCCTTCCAACTGGGCCTCCACCACTTCAATCCTCCACCAAAGGCAAGCTCATAGGATAGAGACAATGAGGTTCTCTCAACAATAGGGAAAGAGCTTGGGGGATAAAAAATATGTTCCGAGTTGAGGTACAAAGGGATGCAGACTCAATATGAAGTAATTTCTCCAGAGTAACTTTGCTCTCAAAGTTGAATGCTTTCTCCTTTTTTCCATAGCTCGAAATTGTGCTCTTATAGCCTTCAAAATGCAACTGAAGGGCCAAGTCAGAACATTTCCAGTATATGGAAGGTCAAGGATCAGAGATCTCTTTTCGTGACATGGAACCCGACTCCATTTTTGTACTTTCTGGCACAAATCTCGATGTACGTGTGCTATAGTGGAGCAACCTGCGTATACTCTTGCTGTATAGATGATAGGACACATATATGTGAAAAAATGTGTATTTTTAGCTCTGGATTCATAAAAAAGGAATGATAAGCCTGCATAGGGAAATTGAAAAAGGCCCTCTGTGCAAGATCACAATGGTGAGGCAAATATTTCTATAACACCACCCATAGACCCAAAGTTTGTATGGTGGAGTAGGAGAGGACTGAGTTCGTGTCAAAGTTGGGCGTTCTGTATGAAAACAAAGGGCCTGTCACACTCTGCTTAAATGGTGTCATGATCGCTGCCATGGATGGAATCAGACCACTACCCAAGGTAGAGGCGGTCGAGACCATAGTGGTCTAGACCTGGGAAGGTGAGTTAGGAGGCAAAACACCCCCAGTTGTGGCAGTCGTAGATGGAGTATGAGGACTCCCTCATGAAGTAGCAACATTTTCTTTCATCACTACTTGCAGGATTATTTGACGCTCATGATGCATTACCCTTGGAGGGGAAAGCTATATCAGAAGTGGTGTCGATAAATCAGTGATCGGATAGCTCTAGGGACTGAGAGCTTTCACTTGAAGGTCAGAAATAGTCACCCCCTCTAGAAATGAATTTTATCCTCTCGAAGATAGCTCGAGTACAGTTTCCTATGGCTCGGTCGCCTCAAAAGACCCTTGTAGGTCTAGTCTTCACCTTCGCGGTGGTGGTGGTGGCTCCAAATTAAGAGGCGGCAGGCCCAACAGCGTTCATGATCTGTGGAGCTCTTGATATTCCACTGTGGGAGAAGATCAACGAAACAATAGGGATTTCTAACACTGAAGACCAAAACACGCACTAGAAAAGTTCCTAGAGATAAAGAAATCAAACCACTACAACTAGTTGGAAGAATAGTTACACCAACCAACACTAGAGAAACTTACCGGTGCAAGTGCAACTTGAATACAGAAGCACCCTCTGAGTATACTCTACAAAGCGTGGCTTGATGTCTGCCCTAGGTACCATGGTATACCCCCATAGTCACCCGTGTAAGTCCCTAAAGTAAAGGCAACTAGGTTGTCAGTTCGTGAACAACTACCAGGTGGGTAGAGTCGATAGTCAGGTGGACCGCAATGAGGAGGGTATCAAGCTCGAAACCTATTGAGGGTATCGAAAGAAAGTGTCCCAGAAGACAACTAAGGACCTCGAATAGATTTGAGACCCACAAAGCTCCATGGAAAATGCGATAAATGTAATCCCAATATAAGTCATCTATATGTGTTCCTCCACTACGATTGGTCTGGCTTTGGAAGGGTTATCTTTGATACCTTTCCATAGGCGACCTCGTGTTTAGCCCCTGTTTTAGAGGGGGGTCCCAGATAGTTTCCACATTACTAGACTTTTTCACTCCCTATCAGAGACTCCTATGTTTTTTTTGTAGCCTTGAAGAGTTTCCTCTCCAACCTAAATCAAGGCTCTAGCCTAATCTAGTTAGTGGACCCTACAAACACAAAGTCTAATAAATTTTAATTAAGAGTTGATTTTAAGTGGTTTGTCTTAAGTAAAAGGAAAAAAAATGAAACTGGCGATGTTTATTAATAGATGAAAGAGAAGAACAAATGTTGGAAACAAAATTACTTCTTTTTCAACAAATAAATATTTGCAAATTGAACACTCTTTAACCAACTTTTATAACTAACTTTTCTCTCTAAGATATTTTAAAAGAAAAACTCAAAATTGAATTTCGTTCGAGTGAAAGCTACTTAAAGTCCTAAGTATTAAGTAAAGAACTTAAGAAAACACTCTTCTTCTTGAAAAAAATCTAACTTAACCACTTAACCAAACAAGAATCTAAAACTTTTTTTTTTCTTTTTATGCTCCAAAATAAGAACCTTGAAAATGAATTCTTTTCTTTTCTTCTAAAGTAAGTAAAAAGAGAAAGCAACGACAAGACAAAACTCAAGAAACTAACTTAAGGCCTATTGTGGATCGCAGGGAGTCACTGAAAGAACCTCTAAGGATGAGATAGAAAAGACTCATAAACTCGTCACAAAAACCCTTTCAACAAAAACACAAGAAATCATTAAAAGATAAATAAATCGACGTCAAACCTAGGCTGAAAGAATGTAACTACAGAGACCGGGACTAAATCAAGAAACCTATGAGAAGTTAGAATTCAATCAGGGGAGAGGATGACTACCTCTCCTTAATATAATACTTCCTAACATAGGCACGCTACTGACACTTAAGCAGCTTGCGTATGTACGCAGGTTGTCCAAAGGTAGTGCGCATATGTACGCGGGAATACCTTCTGTAGGCCGTGTACACATATGTAACTCCTTAAAAAAATTAAAACAATAGTCAAAGGAACAAGGTAGGGAATACTGGTATGGCAGAACAAAATCCATTAAGTCACAGTAACTTATAGATAACTCAAAGAGGTAATTAAACCAATTAAAACACCCAAAAAGATCCCCAAAAAACCCCTAGAGGCTCCCTAGTATGGTTGCCAATTCTTCTATAGTGGGAAAACCCCCCTACGGACTACACTAGGGTTCTAAAGTGTAGGTAGAGCTAACCATCCAAAGTCTCCTACTTTTAACAACTATCCTGACAACACCCCACATTTTGTTGATATTATGGTAGCTGCGAGAGGTATTTTCCTCCACGTGTAAACCTGGCGAGAATAGAAGACTCCAGGAAGCAAGAAGAAACCCTAATGAGTTGGATAATAACCCTAAAATACATGTCAGATCTAGAGGATAATTTATATTAGGTTGTTAGCCTCCAAGAGAAGAATTTGTCCAAAATAATTAATATATACTGAACAGACAGACACCCAAAATGAGAAGTCGGCCCAGGCAGTTAGCTAGATTTAGTATCAATACAGGAGGCCAGTTTTCATTCTGGCAGGCAGTCTCATAATTGCAGAGCAGTACTTGTGCACACTGCAATGCCCAGTTTTGTGTGTAGGTTTGGAGGAGAGCTGCCATTGCAACTGTAGAAGCTAGCATGTCACGTTTGGCTTGGACTATCTCTTGGTTAGGGTTTGGACTATCTAATCAACTCTTGTTGGTGGGCTATCCTTGGGGAAAGGTGCGCTACCCTTTGTTTGGATATATAGCCTAGGGTTTTCTTCCAGAGTGATTCTCTGTCAAGGTTAAGGTGCTAAGAGTGTGGCTTCAGCCTATGGTTGGGTGACAATAGTGATATTGTCAATGGTAAAACAAGAACATCCACTATATTCTAATAGGTTATGGGTGTTAAACATTATTTTCATCATCCCTATGAACGTTAATGATGTAAACCTATCTGTTTCCTTCAGAGGGGTCAGTGGCATGAGTTCCTGAAGAAGGAAGGCAGAAGAACTTTTCCTGAGAAAAGAGGTTTCATTCTCCTTTGTAAAAACCCCATAAAAAAGGAAGTTCGCAGGTTGCTATATAGGCAGGGTGTGAGAATGACTAATTCTCACAGGTTGCACCATAGCTGGGTTGTGAGAGGTTCACCGGTTGCTCTATAGGTAGGGTGCGAGAATGCCTACACGTGGGAAAAATGAGCGTTTTCTCGAATCTTCTAGAAGG
>JASDQU011026130.1:4184-16700 GCA_032191745.1 Picea mariana
TCTACATAACTAAGTATACATCAAATGGAAGTGTTGAAAAACAAAAGGCCTGATTATTTACCAAAGGATTCTCTCAAGTTCAAGGAATTGACTACAATGAAACATTTTTCCCATATAAAGAATGAATTTTGTTTTTCTTGTTCTTTCCCTTGGTTCCTCACATAAATGGGAGACAAATCAGATGGATGTTAAATTCGCCTTCTTTCATGGGGATTTTCAAGAATAAATCTAAATTCAACAACTTCCTAGCTATTTCCAAAGTGACTCTATCCTTGTTTGTCACCTTAAGAAATCTCTTTATGGTATTAAGCAATCTGGTTGAGCTTGGTATTGCAAAATTGACAACTTTCTTCTTGACATTCGTGTTTCTAGATTCCACTATGATGCTAATGTCTATACCAAAAAAGTAGGAATCCATATGAAATACTTGTTCTTTATGTTGATGACCGTATTGATGCAGACCTATCAGCCCTTAGGCCGAGATCCACTCACAGGATCGTTCTTTATCTCCCACGAGCCGAATCGGCTCTTTAGATTCCCTGTTGGATTCTTCTTCAAATCGATCCATAGGTCCTTCGGGAACTCCCCTGTGCGAACAACACTAGACGTGAGCTCCTATCTCCCCAAGCGATGACAGTGCTATGACCAAGGCCCAATTCCAAAGGCACTTGTCGCAACTCGCAACTTGCGAGTTCGTGAGTCGTGGCTCCCAACTCTTCCTTTTCAATCTCGCAATACCCAAAATGTCGATATGGGTATGGATCTTTCTCTGTCGGCACCTTCCTCACGCGACTGCTGGCTAAGCTTAACGCTAGCTCCTCTCGCTACTCATCGCTTCGTGATTTCAAAGGTTGAACTCTCGTGTTCTTCCTTGTGCGATCCTCCGAGACTTGAAAGTCGGCAAAGGTTGACCTTCCTTTCGCACTCCTTGCAACTCGCCACCTCGCAAGTTGTAGCGTCCAACCTTGGCACCGCCCCTTCACGAACCCCCAAGAAGCAATATTTATTTTCCCTCTCGCGTTCTCGCTACTCGCGACTTCGCAAGTCAAAGGGTTGAGATCTCAAGCTCTTATCCTATGAATCCCCGAGAAGCGAGAAGTCAACAGAGTGTTGACTCCTTTCCTCCTGGTGACGCATGTCCACCTATCAACCACGTGGGCCCCACCTTATGGCTCTGCCACGTCTCCTCTCATGCCCGGCTCTCGACACTTCACTACTAGTGAAGTCGAAAACGACTCCTTTCAACCTCCAAACCCTCGAACGCGCGATAGGTGATGGGGCTCATGATCCAATAGTCCTCCCTTGACCTGAATCCAATGGTTGTCTCTACTCCTCGTGACTTCACAACTTCGTGACTTGGAGCACCCAACTCTTGGGCCCTCATTCTGCAAACTTCTGAGTCCGCAAGACCCGAATCATGGATCTCTTCACCACTTCGCCAACTCCGCGATTGCTGCTACCTGTCCTCCCCATATGGATGGCCCCGATCTTCTCGCAACTTTTCCACTCACGACTTAGAGCACCCAAATCTTGGGCTCTCACCTTGCAAACCTCCAAGTTCGCAAGATCCCTAGATCTCTACCACCTGTCCTCCTCAAATGGATGGTTCTGATCTTCTCGCAACTTCGCCACTCACGAAATCGAAAGACTTCCCTTTATGACTCCTGATGTCTGAATCCCCGATATGGGTGATCTCGCGACACGCGTCCTCTCTCAGATGAAAAACTCAGAATTCCTTTGCCTTTTCACGATTTCTGATGTTGAGTGCCCGAACCCCATCCTCCGAACTCCCGAATTCTCGAATGTTGATATCCTGATATCACCCCCTTCGGGACTTTCAATATGTTTCTCTATGCATGAGATTTAAACCTCATGTAACTCTCGACAGATCCAACGGTTTTCAGCTGTTTAGACCAAGATATGACAACTCAGACCTGTCTTCCCCTGGGCCTTTCCTACGCTGCCTCCTGGACACGAATCCACGGTCTAGATTCTCTCGGCTGATCCGACGGTAGCTGTTGCTCCTCCTGAGCTTTGGCGCTTTCTTCCCAAGCTTGGAAGAATTTTAAATTCTCAAAGGCCTCAACCTTTGTTCATATTCCCTATGAGCTCTTCACCTTGAGTCTCGCCTACGTTCTCAAAGACGCTACTCCCCTTGAGCTTTAGAGACTCTGAACTCTCCCAAAGAGTCCTTTCACTTCTGCACTCCTCGTAGCTATGGCTTTGTGTGCTAAAAGCACTACTCCTCTTGAGCTTATGCTTCGAATCCTCAAGGGATTCTGTGACTTATGTGCCTCTGTAGAATCTTTGCACACAAAGTTCCATTCCTTCTGAGATTTCCTACTCCTCAGGCCTTAAGGAAATAAATCCTTCTTCCTTTCTCCTGCATATGGAGAATTTGGATGCCCTTCTGGCTATCCCCTACTCAAGCAACCTCTTGCTGAGAGTTTCAGGGTGTTTAGCAACCCTACGAAGATACTTCAGTGGATTCTTCTCCAAATTCAGAACTCACATAGAGTTCTCTTTCTGTGCCTGTCTACACACTGACTCAATGCCCACCTGGAAGAGTTTTACAAAACTCCTCAGAGCTTCTGTCTTCTCTTGTGCACCCAATGCACCTGCTCAATTCCCTCCTAGCAGAGCTCTTAGAATCCTTAGTGATTCTGGTTCTCCTTGAACTCACGACAGAGTTCTTCTGTGCACTCCTTGCACTGGCTCAATGCCCACCTGGAAGATCTTTATAGAACTCCTCTAAGATTCTGTCTGCACACTGTGTCTCGCTACACAGCCTTTCCTCATGAGGTGTTCAACAACCTCCAAGGTCTTTTTCTGAGTTGATTATTTCAGTTGCTATGCCCACTTGGCACGTCTTTGTCTGAATCCACAGAATTCAGAAGTGCTTCTGTGCACTGGTATTCAGAGACCGCGATACTCTGTCACGCCCTCCTGGCATGAAACCACAAAGAACCTCTCAAGGCTGAAAATCAAATAACTCCCGCAAATTCCTAGAATACATCTACAGCATAAACATGAACACTCATAGACATTCACACAACACAGAAATACATGCAGGAAAAACTGTTGTTTTTTATTAATAAAATGCATGTTTACAAGGGTGTTCTGAGCGTAGACTTTAACAGAGTCTCAGATTTTACTCTTCTGCTCTCTCCTTCCTAAAACTATTACAAAATGAGATCGAGATTGATCTTTTACATGAGGGGGCTCTTAGAGCTCTTCCCTCCAAACTCACCTACCCTATTCAATGGCATTGAATGGGTTGTCTAGTCCGCAAATCGAATCTAGATCTTAGCCTTCAAACATTAAAGGCCTATCTACCTACATCCTATGTGCATAGCATGGCCTCATGGCTCAATAGCCTAAGACATTTAATTACATTCAATTTCAAAATTGAAAACGAGGGTTGTGCCTCTTTTCAGCCTTAAGTGCACACACTGATGTGGATGGCTGGCTGGCTAGCTGACGTGGAGAGATGCTCCTGCATCACATATCCTCACTATTAGTGACCCTAAAATTTTAAACCATGTGAAAACCAGCCTTAAGAAGAAATTTGAAATGACTGACTTAGGCTATTCACACACTTTTGATGGTCTCCAAGTTCTGCAAACCAAGGAATGAATTTTTCTTTCCCAGTATAAGTAATCTTATGACCTTCTTCATCGCTTTCACATCAAATATTATAAACCTTTCATTTATAATTTTTAGTATAGATTCAAACTGCCACATGTACTTCCCCTAAAGTTGATTCCACCTTATATCGTCAGTTAGTTAGTAGCCTCTTATATTTGACTCATAACCATCTAGATATTTCCTTTGTTGTTGGTCTTGTTTCCAGGTATATGAAAACACCCTATGAAATCCATTCAAAATTAGATAAAAGTATACTTCGATATATTCAGGGTACAATTCAGTTGGGGATATATTACAGTTCAGGGGGACTCCTTTGTTGGTTGGTTTCACTAATTTAGATTGGGTCGAAGACCCTTATGATTGAAAATCTACTACATGTAATGTTTTAATCCTTCATTTTGGGACTATCACTTTGGCATGTAAGAAACAACAAGATATTTTTCTTTCTTCGACAACAAAACAATATTGATCAGTGGCTAATGCAAGTTGAGAAGCCTTGTGGTTTCGACAGATCCTTTCAAACTTTGAATTCCAATACCAACATCTGTGTACCCTCTAGTGAGACAATTAAAGTTCCATGAAGCTTACCAAATATCTAGTTAAAAATCAATGCATCAAACACTTGCATTTACACATGCACTTCATCAAAAATCTCCTTCATGATTGAGTTATTGAAGTTCTCTTTTTCCCTACAAAATATCAAGTTGCAAACATTTTAACAAAGTATATTATAGAAGAGAAGTTTTTCAAACTTAGATCTATGTTAGGAGTTTCTGAAGTTTTCCTTAAGTGGGGGGTAGGCTCTAATTCCTCCTTCCTTCTCCTATTGTGTYGCCTTGGTAAATCATTCGATGTTATCCCACGTTTTTCTTAAGGGGTCATGTTAGGATATTTAGACACTTAGGAGTTAGTTAATATCAACTTGGTATAATGTGTTTTTAGGTTAAAGCATGTTTCTTAGTGTGTTTATTTAGTATGCATTTGTATTTAGGTAATCTAGCGGTCACGATATGTTCCCAACATAGAATGATCTGAGGAATCATATTCTCCTTGATCTTAATGACTACATTGATTCGTGGCTTAACACCTTATTGGTCCATGATCTCTATTTAAAGAGCATGGAGGGTCATTTGTTGATGATAGATTGTAATAAACTCTCTTGTAACTCTCTTGTAAATTTTTCTTTTGCATTAATAAATTTCTCGAAGTGGCCATGTTGGTTAGGGACATGAAGTTTTCCCCACAAGGGCTTTACCATGTTAAACAAATCGGTGTGTTTATTTTTTATTTGGTTATGTAAGTGGTTTTTGAAGGTGTTGGTCCTCTATTGGAATAGTTGTTTTGTCAAACATACATGTTTGTTCCTTTTAGTTGTTACTTGATGAAACATGTTTTGAAAAATGTTCCACCATAATTCCTCATTAAAAGTTACAAAGAATGTAATATTTGTATGGATACATATTGTATCCATACTATTTTCCTAGAGAATTTGAAAGTAGCATTGTTGGGTCCCTCAGTATCTTGGTTTTTTGAAGTATGTCCATAGGATGACCAGTTGCTTAGTATTTACTATCAAGTTATTGTTTCGCCCTGGAGTACAACATTTCCCCATCCAATCTGAGGTATCAATGGTAAATTTGGTTTCTAGTTGGGACATGTTCAAGATAACAATTCTACAAGAGAGTGAAAAAGTATGGATACTAATTTTAATATGGATAGTTTTTTTGGTGTGTCCTATATCATTGAGTGATGTATTGGTCGAGAGCGATATGACTCAAGTCATCACGGGTCAAAATTGGTAAGTTTGGTCTATATGAAGAGTAGATGACTTCATCTTAACTATAAAAGAGCATATTTATCTTGGGTTTTGGGAGGGTAGGCTAGATCGAGAACAACAAGAATAAACAATAGACATAAAAAAAGGCACAAGATCCATAATATCAAGATGATCAAGAATGAAGAGAGAAGAAAGAGAAGGGGATGGGGGACAGGAAGGAACAAGATCTTGTAAAATATAGGAAAACCAGAAAAGCATGAGTTGTATCCAGCTTAGAATTAGTTGTCACTAGCTGAGCATGAGTGGGAGCCAATGCATTATGATATGGAAAGAAAACCTAAGAAATTAGAGAACATAAGAGGAAGAAGAGAGTCAGTAGTTGAGAAGTTCGGAGGCAAGATCAGGGATAGTAGAAGAGACAGAAGAGGAAGAAAAAAATCAATTTTTGTGAGAGTAAGACATTATGTGTAAAGAATCCATGATTGTGACCTGAATAATGTATCTTGAACACCTATTGCAGTGCATAATGCAACCAGAACGCCTTAAATATAATAAAGAATAAATATTTGTGGACGTAGCCCAGGAGGGGGTAAACCAAGGTAACATTTTGTCAAATTATGATTTGGAATGGCCATTCATCTTGTAATATGTTAAGTCATGTTTGTATGATGTTAATTCTTGATTTTGTTATGAAAAATGTGTACCTTTATTGATAATATTGATAGACTCATGTGATGTAATGTTAAAGGTATGTTTATCTGCTAATCGATAAGACTGTAGATTGGTATGCATAAAGAACTATATGACAAGGTAAAATTATATAGGATCTAATGCGCAATATGATATTTTATATATGACATAGTGTGTCTTCCTTTGTTCCCTCATCGTTGTAGAATCTTGGTTCCTGCAATCCCCATAACGATACCTTGGGATAGACTTCGCCTACTCAAAGATTATCTCGATAGGGCCTGTATTTGTATGGTTTTTTTGGACTAATTACCTTGAACCCAGGGTCTTGAACCTTACCATGTGCACACACCAACAAATGGTTCCATTTGCGGGACTTGAACCAGGGTCTCTCGGGTGAGAACTGAGTATCCTTCTCACGTGCCAACATTAGGTGTATAGATTGAAATGGCCATTAAATCCTACTTGAGCATGGGTATTTCCCTAAAGGGGGATTTTGTACAACCATAAATGGATTCATGAAAACTCAGAGTTAGATTTTCATTATGGGTGATTTTAGGAGACTAAACAAGGAAGGACAAGGATAGGTGTCAACAAAGACTGGGTGCATCAATGCATTAGAAGTTATTGGAAAAAACGTTTTAGATTGCAACAAGAAGGACAGGGATAGAGATGTTACAACAGAGGGTTATTTTGACTTTGATTCAAAGTAAGTTGATGACTATGGAAGTATTGTGGCAATAAAGATAATTCTTTGAAATTGGTGACATTTCTTATGAAAACAATGGAGATTGCTTGTGACAACAACAAAGATTGGATAAATATGGACAAATAAGGTAAAAAATGTAAATTTTGTGAGGTGAGTTGACCATATTGTAAAGTGAATCAGAATTTGTAGTTGTAATCAAGTCTATGATGACATGTTATTGATTCTATGTAGAGTTCCTTGAAAAGTTTGAGGTTGTACATAATATCTTCATGAGTGGAGTATGTAATGTAAGTAACTATATTTATGTATGTAACATGTAAAGGGAATATTTTTGTAAGACTTGGAAAGGGATGTTTAACCCTTTTATATGTTTCCCTAATGTTACAAATTATTTTGGTCACCCCAGTGATCAACTGCAATATGTGCATGACTCACTTCTATGTTCCCTAAAGATACTAAAAGCGACTTTCTCCATGTGGAAAGTGAATTAACTTTTATTCCTTAAAAAATATGTCAAAGGAGATTGTCACACCCTTCTCAATGCTTAGGGTGTGACAATGCTTGATCATTGCATGTTGCACCAAAAATGGACTGTGACGTCTCCACAAGCTTCCTGTGCATGGGGTGTGACTATCCTCAAACAAGAGAAAAAGTGAAATTCATGAAAGTTCTAGAAGGGAATCTTCTAGAAGATGAGGTGGCCTCTGATCAGTTTGGATCTTACTCACTTGTCTGATTTAGTGGGATCATCCTAATATCCTCATCCATCCCTCTTTTACCGTATATAAATAAGGATCTCTCATGGGAAAGGCTAGGCTTTTCTATGCATGAAGAATTCAATTGTAGATTATACGTGAGATAGCTTTACTTTATCTCTCCAAGTCAGGTTGTATATGTTCTTAATCAAAGGCATTGGAGAAAAGGTGTGTGTGTTGAAGCAAAGGGACATTGGAAGAGACCTTAGGACATCAAGGCATGGGTTGTATTATCCAATTTCATTTAAAATAATACATAAATACATTTCTTCCCTATAAAGGTGTCTTTACTTTTATTGTATAACTCCTTGATCTTATACATAGAATTCATTGGAATATATATATCTTTGTTCTCTCTCTTTGTTGGTTTTTGTTTCTTAACAGGTTCACCATCCCATAAACCCAAATATGGAGCAGCAAGGACAACACTAGCGAGGATCAAACATCATTTAAATGGTATGTTATTTGTCCCTCTCTGAACTAGTTTATATGACAATGAAATCTAAGGAGAAACTTGTATTCTGCCCTGTTTTGTTCTAGCTTCTTGTTGAAGTTAGGGAGATTAGTTTGTGTCTGCACTTACCAATTTTTCTGATAACAAAATTGGTGACCATACTAGGGAACATCCTCTTTTGGTTTTTTCTTCTTATTTTCTTTTAGCTTTCCTTGTTTTGGTCAATTTTATTCTCTGAGTATGTGGGTGATCAATCTTGACTCCCTGGTTCTGAAAGTTCATTGGGAAACTTTGTCCTGTTTTCAATTTTTTCTTATGTTCAGTCATCATCGCACCCTGCTTGTCTGAACCAAAGAGATGACATCGAGATGTGTGTTTCCTTCAGCCTATGATGATCCTTCATCGTCACACTGTTCTCTTCTGCAGCCTGCAATGATTCCTGTAGAAATTGTTGGAGTGACAATCAACTTTCTTCTCTTTGCCTAGATTTATATTTACTTCTTGGGGTGAACTTGTAGTCTAGGTGAAAGATTGGTTTGTATCTTTTAAGCCCTAATTTGATTGTTTCTCAAGTATTGAGAGTCTTTTTCATAACCTTTATAAGTTTTATCTTTTACTTCTTATTCCAAGGGTATAATATCAAGTCTTTGTCCCTGAGTGCTTGCTAGATAAGTTGGTTTGACATTTTTTTTTAATTTTTGGATTGATTTTAAAGTTTTGGATTAGTGTTGATTGGAAAACAATTTTTGTTTACTTTAGACAAATACATTTTCTTATCTTTTCATTTTTTCTTGCATTTTGAGTTTAGTTTGGGAAATAGTGTTGTGAGAGTATTGATATTCTTTCACAACTCTTTATTTTTTAATTTCATCTCTATTTTGATTTGAGAAGGAAAGGACTGAAGTTTATTCTTCTTTTAGTAGTCTTTACAAGAATTTTTTTGCATTCAAATATTTGTTGAGAAAGAGAAAATTGGAAAATTTAGTAACTTTGATTGTTTGGAATCAATATCGTTCAAACATTGAGAAATTGAGATTTGTAAATCTTTGTATTATGGACAGAGAAACTGTTGGAAGATTGGTTGGTGTCATTGATGTCAACCCTAGTCATGGGTTTCAGACCGCAAGATTGATGAAGGTATTTGGACATGAAGGAAAATGCACATGCAGATACAAAACCCATGGATGGATAGTATACATCATGTTGTTTCCGGTGGTATGTGGCACATCACGTGGATCCTCATGGTTGAGGAGAAATGAATTTTTGAAGATGACAAAGTGAATTGAAGAAGGAAGTACAGGTAGGCCCTGAAGATAATTAAAGAAAAGAATTACAAAATAAGAAAGTGTCAGGTCAGCCCTAATGTTAAAATGAAGTGACATAAATGGTATAAATAAACATCATTATACATTCATTTGATACGAGTTGAATTTCAGAGGAAATCAGAAGTAAAGAAGGTCGGATTTCAAGGGAGGATGAAGTCTTTTGGTGATGTGTTCTAAGGTATGTTATTTTCAGGTCATCTTACCAATTTTCCTATAACATTTTTTATAGAACGATTAGGATAGTTAAATCACTATGGCATTGAGAAGACATATCAAGGTACATTTCGTAAAAAGTTAAGATCTTGATTCGCTATAATTATGGAGATACACTCTGTGGAAGATAGGGTTTGTGACCAGTACCAAAGCTAGTCAATAAACAAGTGTTCTGGGTAAAATAGTCATAACTTCTCCATACATAATCCAAAGGAAGTGGGACCACCTCCATTGGAAATAGTATGGACTTTAGTTTCTTGTGTGTGAGTTTCAGAATTGGATTTTAAATATTGGGCGTGGGGCATGTTTTACAGGTTGGGTATTCGAAATAGACCAGAATTGAATAAAGTCTACCATTCTTTCTATAACCTCCTTTTGGGGAGGATTCAAGGAGTGAAAATTGGAGGAGTTTCAGAGAACACATTGAGTAATATTATCTACAGGATCATAGTACTCTAAGAATTGAAGAATTGCAGAAATTGAAGAAGTCTTGGGAATCATTATCAGGTTCTATGTGATGATTGGTTGATGGTGATGATTTAATGTAAAGTTTTATTATCTCTCATATATTCTTGGGTGGAAGGAAGGGGAAAGGATGGAGAGTTGAACTCTCTCTTGATATTGTAGTATTGTATCTTCCTCTTGGAGGTTTATCCCTCCCTCTACATTTGGAAGCTGTAGCTACCTTTGGAAGTCATTACTTCCCTTGAACAAAAACTATTGATTATTTCTCATATATTGTGCATCGTGTATTATGGTGTATTGGTGTAACTCTTATACTATTGTTCATTTCTCATTGGATATAATTGAATGGTTTAAGTATAAGTTGAAAAAGGTTTTTAAATTGTACTTGATACTGATTCACCCCCCTCTCAGTATCAACAGAAACCTTCTCCCTATTGTAATTAGAGTTCAACGAATGAAACGATTTCATATCATATCTTTTTGTCATTTTATTGGTTCAAGGTCAAATACATCATCAGTTTCATATCCATTTCCCTTTTTGAGTAAGCAACAACCATTAAAATTCAACATAATTTTAAAATCTGTCTAGCAAATTTTATACACCAACATTAGCTAGGATAACACTTTGGAATATGTTGTGAGGCACACTCTCCAAAGCATCAAAACACACAATAGTATCTTGTGACAGGGAGAGTTTAAATCCACTTGCTACATTTTGTCATGGGAAGCCCTTCTAAAAAAAGGGTCAATAACGAGGTCGCATTAGGGCCAACAGAGTTACTCAACCTGCATTGTTGGTATAAGCATACAGATTGTGCGTATTATCGAGCATCACTTGAGGAGAAAATCATGTGTGGACCTTCTCGAGGAGATTTTGGTCTTAGATACCTTGCCCTTCTGCATGGATCAGACTGTCGACTACTTCCCCATGAATCATTGTTGTAATTGGTAACCTTATTGGCCTATCTCTTTATAGTCTTTACATGAGGTGACTGTGGAGCAGCAAGTCTTCATGGTACCTAGAAGTGACGTTGGCCAAACTCACTCAGGCTCCTTGGAGGGTATGCCCATGATTATGTGTGGGAGCTTGCACCAAGGTGTAAGTCCGTTAAGTAGGTTATCAACATAACTTTTCCACTCGCTTTATCCCATCCCCTTCTTGTCTTGATTTCACGACATTGGATTTCATCACCAACTAGTGACTTCGAAATAGGAAGGTTTATTTGCATGTTTGATATCTAGATTTTATTATTTAGTGTTTTTTGTTTCTCTAGTTGGCCATAGGTTTCTTTCATTCTTTATTTGGTGTAGCCAACATTGGCCCTCTCCATTCATGTAGGATGCAATGGTTGTCTCCAGAAGAGCCAGAATAACACACTCCTTTGCTTCTTAATTCACCAGAGGGTCCTTCTCCTGAAGGAGCAGTCAATAAAGACACATCCTCTGAGATTGGAATTTATAATCCATTAGTAGAATCAACACTTCATATAAATATGTTACTGAGTGTTATACAAGATCCACTTTTGATCTGAATAAACTCATCGGGAGACATTGTTACTAAAGATTATACTATAATACCTACTGGACCTTACGTAGAGTGTGGTGTAGATGATCCACCCTTTCAGAGTGAATCATTTAGAACCCCTATTCATCCTACTAGAATTTTTAATCTTAGCTCAGTTCCTGTCCATTATTTTTGGAGGACCTCCTCGAGACACAATATTTTTGATAAACTAGGAATGAGCCCAAATCAACCTATGTCATCACATACACATGTGACTTACACTGCGTATACAGTACCTTTAGATCATTTTACTGGAACAACCAGTAATGTTGTCACGGTTTCAGACAAGTTCTTGGTTGGTTCTCATATAATTCTTCCCCTCCAGCTCACTAGCTCTACCGTGGTCCCACAAGTTACACATGTTTCTACTGGAAGTCTGGTCATAACTCAAGCTCCTATTGGAACACAACTTTTGTCTAGATAAATTCCATCAATTCCATCTGGGTACAATGCTCTTAATACTTCTATTGCTAATCCTACCTTGAGTCCATCTAGAGGGCCTAATATTTTTATTCCACCTGGGTATAATGTTGCTGGTGGTTTTGTTCCCACACCTAACTAGGTTATCTCTGGAGGGCCTAGAATTCCTCCTCCACCTCCACCTGGAGGATCAAATCGTCCTAGCCCAAGTATCTCCCATCAAGTTGGAGGCACAAGCCATTCTGTCGCTTCTGGTTTTCAAATTCCTATTGAAGGCCAACCCCAAGTTGGGGGGCAACCTCAAGTTGGGGGGAAACCCCAAGTTGGGGGCCATATGTTAAGCCCTAATATTGGCTCATTACCACTTAATTGGGGCATATTAGATTAGTAATGTTATTTTATTTATGTCGTATTTAGGCCATTAGTTGTGATTTATATTAGTAATGTTATTTTATTTATGTCGGCTTTAGGCCATTAAAACCTCCTAGTCTCCTATATA